>JAXBDA010010487.1:0-10434 GCA_036023075.1 Gaultheria prostrata
TAATGCAAAGGCTACCATCAAAAAAGAAGTATTAGCGGGTCGTACAATGATTCAAGCATTATTTGACGAATTAGGTCGAGGGGACTTCACCTTTGATATGAAACGGGATGGAAATGGCCATTTGACTCATTTGTTCTTTGCACATCCTTCTTCTATTGCATTGACCAAAAGTTATCCATATGTCTTTGTGATGGATTGTACTTATAAGACGAACAAATATAAGATGCCATTGCTTGATATAGTGGGAGTTTCAAGTTTCAATGGATCATTTTATTCTTGTTTTGCTTTCATGCAAAAAGAGGAAGAAGGAGACTATGTGTGGGCATTGGAAAGATTCAAAACAATTTTGGGCCCTAACCAACAACCTTCTGTGATTGTATCGGATAGGGAATTAGCATTGATGAATGCCATTGAAGTTGTTTTTCCGGGAACCGCAAACATCCTCTGTGTGTGGCACATTGAGAAAAATATTCTCTCAAAGTGTAAGTCTCAATTTGAAAGAGGAGAAGATTGGGAGACTTTTTTATTGGATTGGACTAATTTAGTTGAATCTCCGGATGATAGTTGCTTTAATGAAGCTTGGCAGCGTCTTGAAGTTGATTACAAGGAAAAAGAATATGTTTGTAATTACATTAAGAATACTTGGCTCCCTTTCAAAGAGAAATTTGTGAAGGCATGGACTGGAAATCATTTACACTTTGGGAATCGTGTCACTTCTAGGGCTGAAGGTGCACATGCAATGCTCAAGAGATACCTTGCCGTTTCCACGGGAAATTTTCATGAGGTGAGAGAAAAGATTTGTCTTGCAATTGAGAACCAACACAATGAGATTAAGACGAAGATTGCTTCCGAAAAGCTTCGAATTATGCATAAATTTCAAATTCCCATGTTCAAAGAACTTGTTACTCATGTTTCCATCTTCGCACTTAGTGAGCTTTTCAAACAATATGAGTTGGTGACATCTTCTTTATTGGGTCCTTGTAGAAGTCAATTTTCAAACACCATGGGTCTACCTTGTGCACACTTTATGCAAAACATGAGAGGTGAACCCTTGCTACTTAGCGATATCCATCCACAATGGAGAATTGATATAAGATCATTCGATATGGATGGTGGAGTGAATACAAATGGAAGTGACATTGAAAGTCTTCTCAAGAAATTTCATGATAAATACAAGTGTATGCCTCTTGGTCAAAGAGAAGAAAGCCACAAGCAAATTGCTCAACTTATTGATGCCGAAATTCCATTGACTCTTGAACCAATCATTCAACCCCACAAAGGCCGACCATCGGGTTCCAAAAAAAGAAAGAGAGATAGCTCTACCACCCGCGATCCTTCAGCTTTTGAGATTGCGGAAAAGACACGAAAATGTAGTGTTTGCCACCGCGTTGGACATAATAGAAGCACTTGCCAACAATGTAAGATATTTTTGTAGTAAAAACTTTTTCTCACTGTAGATTTATGGTTTCAACTATTCTTTTTTATTGATATTTGCTCTCAACTATTTTTTGCAGTTAAAAGTTTGGTTGATCAAGGTGTTCTTACTTGATGTAGTTACTAGAAGGAGGTATGTTGAAATGTCCTACACACTATTAATTTGTTTAATCGAATCCTATCTACTACTAATTTTTGTCAGTCTTGCTAAGGAGTTGGTCACTCTGGACTGTCTTTGAGTTCAATACTAATTTTCCAGATGGTAAAAGTAATAATGGGGTACTGGGTATTGGAAAACCACTGTCTTATTATGTCTTAGGTATGCACCATTTTTTGTGGTGATTACTTTGGTTCTTGAAATTGATGGGCTGATGATAATATTATTGGTGCTTAATTTTTGCTTTTAGTGTTTTTAGTGTTTTTATTTGTGCTTAATTTTTTATGTGAAAAGTTATTTTGTAATGTGTTGATCCTTACCTGTTTGAAATTTGCAGTTAACGGCGGTTCATTTTCCATTAGGAGTGCCTCAAGTAAATGAGGAGATAATTTTGGGGTGGAGTGTCTCCAGTAATTTTTATATTTTGAAAAGGGTAGTTTTGTAACTTCATTAAATTTTGGAGTGCCTGCATTAAAAAAGGGAGCCCCAAAATCAGCTCCCTATAAAAAAAGGTAGAAGCTAATTAGCAGAGGCGGCTTAAAGAAGGGTTGATAGTGGTCACCTGAAATTTTTATTTTTTTTAGAAATACACGTAAAAATAATTTTTAATATTTTTTTTGTCATTTTGAACACCCTATCCAAAAAAAATTTGACCACCCAACCTAATAAATAAACCCTCAAAATATTTGAATACCCAACCCAATTAGAGTTCATTACAAAATAAATAAGGAAAAGAGAAAATCTAAAATTTAAAAAATAAGGCCCAAGTGAAAGGGCCCAAATGTAATATAATTTGGCCCCTATTTTATTATTTTGAAAAATTAAGGGGTCCTAAGTGTCAATAAAGAAGTTAAGATCATCTTTAATTTTTTTAATCCTCATTAGTGCAGCAGTGCTGCTCGAAAAAACCCTACGGCCCTCCTTTTGTATTCCACCAACCAATAGGTTGCCTACTCGACAAAAATAACATAACAATTGGTGAAGATTCATGATTCTATTGGTAATTTTATCTTTCTATTTCTTGTTTTAAAAGATTTTCTTATTTTCTCTAGAATTTCTACAGGTATAGGGTTTCTTTAATTTTTTTGAAAGCTGATTTTTGTACTTATGCATGATATTTTCAACTGATGATCCCCCTTTGATTTACTCATGAGTGGAAGTTACTATCAGCTGGAAGACAGTGAAGGATTGATCCAAACAGGACATTAGAATGGACATTATTCGTCCATAAGTCAAGAGGTCAATTTTGCTACTGACAAGGACTGGAGAAAGGACTTGGGCTGCTATAAATTACCAGTACTAGAGGCAATGTACATCATCTTTTTATCATCAGTGGTCCTCATAAACCCTATTTTGAGTCTGACCACAAGACTACTTTTGCCTTTTTCTTTACTATTAGTATTTTTTTAATTTTTAATTTTTTGGAAGAAATAATAGTAAAAATATTTATAGGCAAAAACAATAAATAGTAACATTTTACACACAAAATATTTGAAATTTGTTCATTCTCCCGCACTTGACGATACGAGAAGGGTTGATCGAGCTCTATAACTACACACAGTTACACAACAACTTCCTATAATCAAGAAAACATGTGTCGTGGGACGAGAAATGCTTGAAACACAATCATCCGGACACAACACCGAACACAATTCCTCTCATACACATAGATCCCGAGTAATAAATATGTGTGAAACCTAAATATATGTGAGGAGTTGTGTTCGGTTTTATATTCTGATAATTGTATATCATTTTTGTCGTGGGACTTGGCTGTAAGCCTCCAACCAATGTTTTAAAAACCGGACCGGACCGGTTGGCTCGCCACCCGGCCATTGCTTCGGTCCGAATTAATCAGAAAACCGCCACAATTCAAGAACCGGTCTAAAAAATAAAAACCGTTCTATTTTGGCGGTCAAACCGGCAACCGGACAAACCGTTTCCGGTTCAACCGAACCAGCCGGTTGAACTTTTTGACTGATTTAGCTGTGGAGGCCAGCTATTTTCTCCTCATGGGACCCATGATGCGTCAGCCTAGGCTTCCATTTCAATGCAGTGGACTTCCTAATGCATTTATAGCTCATTTTTTGCCTCAACTTCTTCCTCCCCATCGATGTGGAATTACTCAGAAGTATCGAAAGTGCTGTTTTGATTACTTTGCTCCTCTTTCAAATATTTTCTCATATATATAAGATTTTATATATATTTTTAATTAATTTATTGTATTAATATATTTTTTAATATAATTCTGACGTCACAGTTCGATAGCGGTTCGACCGCGGTTGAACCGGTGACCCGTCCGCCCAATCCCTTTTCCGGTTCATCCTCCCGTCCGGATTTCAAAACATTGCCTCCAACCATCTCCTAAAATTAAGGTACTCACCCCACTTCTTCTGTGCCAAACTCCAGCAACCAATTACTATCAATATATGAAGACCCAATAGTCCACTTTCCAAATGCCACCTCACTGAAAAAGATTAGTCTTTGAACTTGTTTTTTTTTAAATACAAGCAAGAAATGTATTCTAACCTAACCTAATGTAACAACACCACACGAAATTGAGATAAATTTGTCTTATAGTGTATTCTCCAAATGATATTTGTCATCCACATAAATGGTCTCTGGTCATATGACTATCAATATCCAATTACTTTGATTTTTTACATGAATGATATATTCAACATTCCTGAATTAAGCAATCCCTTCCCAAAACCCCTCACCAATTCAATGAGCCAAAACCGACGTCCCGAATTACCAAGAACCCACCACTAGAGCAAGACTAATGAGTTGAGATTCCAAATAGCCCCACCAGTTGCAAATGCTGACTTGGGAGATGCACCTTGACTTGAAAATGTTGTTATTAAGGCTTAGTTTGGTACCCAGGAAAAGAAAGAAAAATAAAAGAGAGAAAAAATGAAGGAAAGTTAAGAGGAAATTTTTTAGTTAAAATAGTTTAGTTTAGTTATTTTTCCTCTCCTTTTTCTCTTAACCCAAACAAAGGAAGAGAAAATATTTGTATTTTCCTTTCCTACGTACCAAACGGAGCCTAAAGCTACGGGAGAGAAATGGAAATCAATGTCCAAGACTGGTTGTAGTCGTCGTAGATATCCCTATATATTTTCACCACCACCATTTCCATACTACAAATCCACATACTGCACCCATAATCCCAACAAATGAAAATCATTTGACGATGAGCACCCCGATTCTAATCCTCCTCATTTCCATACTCCTATCACTACCTCTGTTTTCAATCTCATCACCACATGATACCTTACTCACACCCTCATCCCTCTCCATCCCTGACCTCTTAACTTCCCCAAGCGGAGTCTTCACCGCCGGCTTCCACAAAGTCGGCCAAAATGCCTATTCCTTTTCCATATGGTTCACCAAACCCACCTCCGATGGTGATCTCACCGTCGTTTGGACGGCCAATCGCGACCAACCCGTCAATGGAAAACGCTCAAAACTCTCTCTCCTCAAATCGGGCGACCTCGAACTAACCGACGCAGCCCAAATCACAGTCTGGTCCACAAACACCAAATCTATCTCTCCACTCCAATTAAAACTCCTAGACACTGGTAACCTTATCTTACAAAACCCAAATGGTACAATTATTTGGGAAAGTTTCGATTCACCAACGGATACCCTTCTTCCATACCAATCGTTAACCCGAAATACAAAGCTCGTCTCCTCTCGAAGCCATAGCAATTTCTCATCTGGGTATTATGCTCTGCTTTTCGACGACGATAACTGCCTCCGTTTACTATTTGATGGACCGGAAATCTCTAGCGTTTACTGGTACGATCCGTGGGACAACAGCTGGGAAGGGGGTCGGAGCAGTTACAATAGTAGTCGAATGGCGGCGTTTAATTCATCTGGGTATTTTATATCTACTGATGACTTAAAGTTTAAAGCGTCGGATTATGGGACTGGGGTTTGGAGAAGATTGACGATGGATGTGGATGGGAATGTGAGAATGTATAGTTTGGATGAGGAGAGAAGGATTTGGAATGTTTCTTGGCAAGCCATACAACAGCCGTGTAAGATCCATGGAGTTTGCGGGCCGAATGCGATGTGTAATTATGATTTCCCGGGGGAGAATGCTGGTCGGAGATGCTCTTGTTTACCCGGGTAAGGGAATGTCTATAATATATTTCAATGATTTTTTTACTCATATCTTTTTGAAAACATGCTACAATTACAAACAATTGTTATTACTAATTATGACGTGTCTCTCATAAATTTATTGTTTTTTAAGTTTTTAACTGTTGTGGGAAAGGCCGCAATACAGACCTCTTAATTGGTTGTGTATCATTTGCACTCCTATAAAACTTATGAATCGATTACTTCTTATTAATAAAAGTAACGATTTTTTTATAAAGTGTTACGAGACGCACCAAAATATCATGACTTATAAAAAAATGTCACAAATCATATTGCTGAAAAGTTACGAAATACTAAAAAATTTCACGATAGCCAGTGAGGTGACACAATATGGATCATACAATATATGCATATGGTACATCCTTTAATGAGTGTGTATTATAGTCATTCTCATAAGGTGGTTGGGAAAAGTAAGGTTATTTATTTTATTGTGACATTTTTGTTTATGAAGACTTTTGAGATTTTTTGAGTGAAAACTCGAAATAATCAATTAGAGGATGGGAACAAACTTTTGAATACCATACCGGCTAGGGTACAATTTTTCTACTGGTGCAGTATGTTTCCATACCTGTAAAATTTGTCGTAGCATTTCATATATATCCCTATAGTGTTATTTTTCCACACTAAGCAATTTGGATTTGATACACAAATGTATTTTAAAATAAAGAAAATTAAAAATATTGCGGTACCGACCGGTATTGTCTACTATTGGACAATATGAGTCGGTATTGGCTGATTTTTTAGCCGGAGCAGAAATATAGCTCTACGGTACAAATTGATATAGGAAAAAGAAACGTATCTCCCGTACCAGTGCGGTACAAATCTACAAACACTTTCGCACGTATTTTGTGTATTAATTACTCTCTCTATCCCATTTTAAGTGTCCACTACAGAAATTTGTGAATTTTCAAACCCGAATAAATGTTTCTCTTTATAGTTTTTGTATATTCTTTACATTACACTGAATTAAAGTGCTCAGGTGCGGAAAAAAATTTAAAAAAATTGTATGGAAATACATGTTTTTTTACATCCAAGAAAATTCATTTTTTCTTAAGGAGACACTTAAATTGGGACAGAGGGAGTACTATTCAATATGATAAAATTAGTACTCAATATGATAAAATGATAAATTATGCCATTACAAAACTTTATTGAAACAACCGCTTAAATTAAAGATCAAGGGTTTTAGTACATTTTTAGCGGCACGTGTACTAAATTATGCTGTTATAATCAATTTTCTACATTTAGCTGGCCTATTCTCAATGAATATGAATATATGATTTTATTCAATTAGGGTAAATTACATTAATCCCCCTTTAACTATCACCCATTTCCGAGTTGCCTCCTTAAACTATAAACTCAGACACTAAACCCCCTCAAAGTATGTGAATCCAAAATGGAGTGGATGTTGTTAAATCAACCCAGCTAGCCTGCCGCCGCCAGTGCCGGCCCCGACAATTGGGTTGCCCAAGCTCGACTCCAAGTTGGTTGCCCACTCATTGTTAAGTTTTTTTTTTCAAAAAAAACAAACATACAAGTAAAAAACCAAACAAAATGAAGAGTACGTAATGCTTTTAACTTCAATTACATCAACAAAATCAAAACAAATATGTAACCCCAGTTAATCGGTTGTGGTGCTTTATGATTAACACGATCCGAATCAAAGAAAACAAATTCTCCTTGCATTTTTTGAAGCAAATTCTTCAACTAAATTATCGTACTTTAAGTTATCCAAGAATTCATTTTCAATTGAAATCATAGCCAATCCACTTAATCTCTCTTGTGACATGGAAGTCCGAAGGTAAGTTTTTATCAACTTCAACTTAGAAAAACTCCTCTCCGCTGAAGCAACGGTTACCGGTATAGTCAACAAAATCCGAAAAGCAACCCATGTCATTTTGAAACCACCCTCTTTCCAATAAGGCCTTAAAAAATCAAGGATGTCAATCGCTTTTGTCACTTCTCTCGGCAACATTGTTCTCAAATGTCTAAGTTCTTGGAACAACTCATCCCCATCAATATCACTATGTTGATCGAGTTTCAAGAAACTTTCTAATTGAGTGCAATACTCCTTCAATGGCTCGTCACTAACACTTTTGAATTTCGCGTTGAACAAAAATCCAAAGGTTGCTTCATAAAGTTGAAATTGCTCAAAGCGATTTTTAAGTGATGTAAGAGCTTGATCTATAATATGAATGAAATAAGTAACTCTAAAATTATCTTCCGGTGGTTGACTTCCATCGGTATCATCTTCCACATCCTCATCAAATTGTTTCTTTCTACGAACAACTCTTTTTGCTATTGTGAATTCCGGTTCAATACCAACTTCATGTGCAAGTTCTTTGGCTTCCTTCATCAAATCTTCAAAACCATCATTTCTAAGCTCTTCAAAGAATAAAATCAATTCCTTTATTCTTGTAATTGCATCCTCAATATCCATCTCTTCTCGTTGAAGAACTTTGCTTACTTGATTAACTTTATCTAAAATTTTGTACCAAATACATAAGCTAATCAAGAACTCAAAATTCTCCAAAACATTCTTGCACAAGCCTTTAGCTTCCGCCATCACAAGATCCTCTTTGGATTGATTTGCAATTTCAATCAACGCATCTCTTAATTCCGGTGCTTGGCTTCTTATTGCTCTAACACTCTCAACATGACTTTCCCAACGAGTCACAGACAATGCCTTTGGTGTCAAGCCCTTCACATGAGTTCTAAGAATATCCCAACGATGTGTTGAACCTGAAAACAAAGTATAAACCTTTTGCACATATCCGAAAAAAATTCTTGCTTTCGCACAAGATTTTGCCATATCACATAGTGCAAGGTTTAAGCTATGACATCCACATGGAATATAAAATGCTCTAGGATTAACATCAAGTAACCTTTTTTGTACACCTTGATGTTTACCTTTCATATTTGAGCCATTGTCATAACCTTGTTCTCTTATATCATCAATGTTGAGTTTTAGATCAACCAAAGTTTCTTCAAGTCGCTTGAAAAGCCCAAGCCCCGACGTGTCGTCAACCTTTATAAACCCAAGAAAGAACTCTTCCACCTTCACTTTACTTTCATCCTCAACATCCACGCATCTAATAACAATGGACATTTGTTCTTCATGACTAAGATCCGGAGTACAATCAAGGATAACCGAAAAGTACTTTGCTCTTAAAATCTTCGTCAAGATTTTTTCTTTAATCTCGTTCGCCAACAAGCTTATCAATTCATTTTGAATTTTGTGGCTAAGATAATGATTTTGAATTTCTTTATCTACCACATGCCGAAGGTGCTCTTGCATAATAGGATCAAATTCCGCAACAAATTCAATAAGTTGACAAAAAAGCCCATTATTCTTCTCATAAATCTTCTCATTTGTTCCCCGAAATGGCAAACTATTTCGAGAAAGAGTCTTCACAACGCCAATGATTTGAACTAGTATTATCTTCCAACGAACTCTCTCTTTGTCAATTAGTTCTTCCATTTTTTTGTCAATTGTTGCCTTCTTTTTAAGCCCATTATGCAAGTCTACCCACCTCACAACATTGGCGATGTGTTCCCCATTCCTCTCATGCTCTCTAAGCTTTCTCGGAAGGTTATGTCAATCACTAGTTCCCTCTTCGGCCAAACTAGTTGTCATTGATTTAGACTTGAATAACTTGCAACAAAAGCAAAATACTTTATTCGCCTCATTTGAATACACAAGCCACTTCCTTTCTTGCTTCTCACCATGTGGAAGATCACAAATGTAAAGATTGGAAGAAAAGTGTCTCCCACGAGTACTTTCTTTAGGAAACCCATCATTTTCTCTTAAGATCTTGATAGGACCTCGTAGAACTAAGCGTACCCTCTTAGTATCATTAATACTTCCCCAAAGTCCCGGATCATAGTTGACATCAACATCTTTCTCAAGGTCAAGCATACTTTCATTTTCTTCACTAACACCCCTATGCCCAAGATCAACACCTTCATTCGTAGGTTCTTCCCCAAGATTAACACCTTCACTCATAGGTTCCTCATTAACATCATTCATATCTTCAACATTGGCTTCTTCATTGACACCTTCCTCCCCTAATTATTCATCACTTGCACCTTCAACTTGACTCGGAAGTAGAGATTTTTGCCTTTTTGCATTAAATAAGCTAGCGATCGAACCAGCTAGTGATTTTGTCATTACTTCTTTTCGTTGCTTGACTTTTCTACTAAAAGATCCGGAATTTCTAACTCTATTCTTGTCATTATCATTATTCGCCATAGTACCTATGATACAAACCATAATCATTCTATTATGAGTCAAGTAAATAATTTTTATACCATACTTTATCCCAACTAATTAACTATCTCACAGACTCACATAGTCACATGTATTATGTATATACCATCTATTATAGGCAAGCTGGTTCGGATTAAAAAAAAACAAAGAACAGGCAGTTAGGCATACCGCATATGCAATTCCGTGAGTGCATTGTGGCTTGTGCTGCTGTGCATATGCATACAATGATACAAAATCTTTTTTGTTTAACTAACAGGCTGCCAATCAACAACAAAAGAAAAGAAAAACCTAAACAAGCAACCAATGAGGCAATGAACCAAACAATTCTTAAATTAATAGTTTTACCCTATACATACCACATCAATCAATAGAATACAATACATAAAAATTAAACTAATAAACCCAAAGT
>JAXBDA010010488.1:0-10431 GCA_036023075.1 Gaultheria prostrata
TTTTCTATTAGGGTTTGTCTATATATTAAAGCAACAGCAAAAGAAGAAAAGTGGCGTGCATATATACCTTTGGTGATTATAAAAAGTCTTCGACGGCTGTTCCTTTGGAAGCAATTCCTTGGGTAAAGTTTTAAAGGTATTGGAAGGCTTGTGCAATTCAAGGCAGCGGCGATCAAGATTACTGGGTGCGGTGTACGTATGACTCGGCAGGTGATACTTAGAACGTTGTGAGGATTTACTTCGTTTGGATAGGTATATCTGTAACTGCACAATAATTTTAGTGGTTTTGATTCATTCCCGTGGTTTTTTACCCATTTAGGGTTTTCAAGTATATCCTGGTGTTCTCTGATTGATTGATTGTGCAGTTTGTGCTTAGAGTTTAACTTAGTGATTTGCGTTCGTATTGTTAGGGTTTTTTTCGGATTGTTACGGAACCCTGATTTTTCACTTTCAGAAAACAAACAATGTCCAGAGAGTCTTCTTTTAAAATTAAACCAATCCGAACTATGTTTGACCTGATTCTTCCGTTTTGGAGATACGTAGGCAGCTCTTGAACCGCGCTCAGTCTTATTTTCTCTTTTGAAAAAGCCTATGTATTTAAGCCGTTGGTGCTTAAAGTTCATTTTCTTTATCAAGTTTTGAAAGCTTTGATCAGTTGTGCTTTTTATAAAGGATGAGTACCAAAAGGTCGATGTGGGATGTTGTGTTTAACACCTTCCCCACTCGTAATAATGAATAACCGAATTCTTTTCTTTTTCTGACCCCACATACCACAAAACTGAGTCACTCTTTTAAAAACCGAATCTTCGGACCCATAAAATTCTTTTTCAAAACACATGAATTATCTCCGGATAGTTCACGGGGTAACCCAACACAGTAAACTCTATGCTAGGGGTGACTCTGAATTACTATTATCTAAAACATTCCTCGGTCACAGCTGCAATCCCATTTTCCAAACAAACTTGATTTTAATAAACTAGGATCTCTCGACCAGCCTCCACATTCTTTTTTCGTGGCTGAATCCCTTGGTCGAAAGCCCGGGCAAGACACTAATGCAACCTTCAGTGATTGAAAAATCAGTTCTTATTCTTGGAGGAAGAATATGGACATAATACAACCTCAAAGGGTGTCGCTGAAATTACCCTAAGGGATAAAAGACTATAAATCTTTAAAAGCATTTATGAAGAGTTACCAAAATTGCATTGTTTACTTGAAAGCATTCAAATCACCATGTTTATTCCATTTAAAAGGTAAATTACCCATGCTCGCACAATAACTCTAATTTAGAGTTATTAGAGTTACCCATGTTCACACAATAACTCTAATTTAAAACACATTCGAACCATAATCTAAAAATTCAAAAATGAAAAGCTAAAAATGAATCCCCCAATTATCCCCTTAGTCTTCCACCAAAAAGTTGAATTAAGGAACCATTGAGGAATTGGGACGGTGGGAAAAGAAAGCGCCGAAGCGGAACTGAAAATAGAAAAAGGGTTTACTCCAATTTCTTGGACACACCCCCTTCAACTATTAGTCAGTATTAACTTAACCCCTTTACTTAGAAAACCATACAGTCAGACCCCTTTAAGTCCGGAGCTAATATTACTTCCACCCCTTAGCTAAATTTTCGTCAAAATAGGGCTGCAAAATCAAGAGGAGGTGGAATTTCCATCGAAATCTCTTTATTGGGTTTGAGTTTCCTATGTTGCTTGGGACTTGTTGAAAGGATAAATATGATCTTTTACATCAAAATTAAGAGGAGGTGGAATAGAGAGAGTAGATTCAAGGACATATCTCATCATGAGTGGCTAAACCAATTTCTAAGGCGTAGATGAAGCCAAGATTTGAGTAACCATGTTTTTGTTTTGATTAATTTTAAGTTTATTATTTGGCTCTGATTGTATGAAATTGATTTAAAATGATTTATATCTATCATGTGTTTGTATCCATTGTTTCAATTACATTCATGCAATGGTTTTTTTAGTTTGCGATTTGGGTGATTGATATAGATTATGCACGTAAGACGGGCCGTGCTATTAGACTTTTGACAATTCGTACCATTGAGACATATTGTACTAGTAAGACGGTCATGCTATGAGATAGTCTATGCCGTTTGACAAACCATGAGCATTTTCTTAACAATTATGGATAAGGAATGCAAGCTCTAACAATAACCATATTTAATTTGGATAGTAAACTTGGTTCAAATAAAAATTGTTTATTCGGTGGTGGATTCGAAACCGTAGACTTCTCTTACTTTGATTTTCACCACTTTAATTGTTACTCCCTCCGTCCCTTTTTAAGTGTGTGGCTGCGTAAATCCAACTTATTAAAGAAATATCATCATTATACCTTTCACATCAACTTTATCTCTACTTTCCAAAATTATCCTCCACTTTTACCCATTAACTATTTACCCACTAACTTTTCAAAAGGGTAAAATGATAATTGTACAATTTTTACCCATTAACTTTTCAAAACACACACTTATTAAGGGACAGTTCAAAATGAAAATGTACACATTATAAAATGGACAAAGGGAGTATGTTTAATCTAGTTTTAGCTTTCATAAACAAAATCTCTTTTCTCGAATTCATTTAGAAGTTGATTGGATATAACATAACTCAGCCATTCACTCTCCTGCAGAACGATACTCCGTCTTAACCACTATTTTACGGAGTGGCAGTTAACTCCGAAACTTTATAAATATATTTTGATACAGAAACGACACGATCATTATATTATTTTGTTAATAGATTAAGCCAACTTTTGATTTTGAATAGTTGAAAGGATCTGCTTGTCAAAATCTACCAATTCATAAGTCTTTGCCCTAGATCCAAACAGCACTTCCAGCTAGTTGGAAAACACAAGAAACAAAGACGCACAATAGAGCGGAATTTACAACTAGAAAAAGAAGTTGGAAATCAACATAACAAACAAAGATGAATTTAAATGTAATTGAATAAGTTATTCAGTGCCCACGTGTAAAAGCCGCACTGAATAATTTTTTTCTACTAAAAAATATGAATTGGTTTTTTTCTGTCCCTAATCATTGATCATTATTCTATTCCGGGGCCGCTAAAAAGATGGCATACATAAATATTTTTTTATATTTGTGACTTGAAAATATTACAGCACATGCCAAATGCTTTTCTTGTACTATATAACATCTGTATAAAATAAAATACTTAATGCGGATAAAATATTAACCAATTTTTTGAACCAATTTTGGATGAAAATTTGGGACAAAAGCTTTATTTGTGTACGCATTTTCAAATGCTACACCCATTTTTTAGGCTTTTCGTCCAAGATTAGAGTCAAAATAGCACACTTGAGGGATAGAGAACACGGGTTTTACGTGTGGAGTGTTATGTCTCTAACATTATCGCAAAAAAAAGGTGAAGGACATGCTCTACGCAGATTCAAACACATCATAACGAAAACAATAAAAAACGAAACGTATACTATTAATCACCCAGATGAAAATCCTACTCCAAAAGTTAGAGAGCAAAAGACATCAATATATACACGCATGAATTCAAAGATCTGCCGACGAAAACATATAAGCCGGATCAGAAACTTTTTACGGTACCCTGAAAACAACAACCAACTTTGGTAAAATTTGCAATAATCAGATCTGAAGAACAAAGGCGTATTACTCTCTTCGTCCCAATTTGATAGTCCACTACAAAACTACGTGCAATTTTCAAACTAAAAAATAATATATTTATCAAAGTAATTTTTGAATTTTTTCCGCACCGTATTAAAATTCTTAATGAGATCTATCAAATAAGATCCATAATGCATATTTTTTGAGGTTTACATTAAAAGATATAAACCGTTCAAAATGGCACACAGTCCTAAAATGAACTATCATTTTGGGACAGAGGGAGTATAAATTAACAAAAAGGAAATCAGACTGTTCAAGGCATTGATGATTATTGCGCGAAAAAAAAAAAAAGACATTGATGATTATTAGAAAGAAGAAAAACCACTCCAAAGAAGCAAATAAAAACACTCGAATGTAAAAAATAAAAAATATACTAGTGCTACTTATTATGCCTCGTCAATATCTCAATATATTTTATATTTAAAGTTTCGCATAATTTTTCTTAGATTCCCCATAATAATTTTGCCCCCGCCGATTAAGGGATCCGAACAGTTCCAAATAAAAATATACTAATTAAAATTAAAAAAATCCTAGACGAGTAGAGAGTTTATTTAGTACCTGATTGGCAAATCCGATGCCAAAACCGAGCAGAATACGGCCAAGAATAAGCATCCACACGGCCTGAGTGAACCCATTGATCAAAGCTCCGGCGCAGAACAGGACACCGCCGAAGAGCATCGACAGTTTCCGGCCAAAAGTCCTCGTCACCGTCGAAGCAACGACCGAGGAAATCAGAGCAGCCAGATACAGAGACGACGTGAACATGGTCAGCGTCTGGCTGTCGAACTTACAGTACTGGTTCGTCGAACTATCCTCCTTCTCCGTCCTCTACACCGCCGGAAAAAATTTCTTAAGAAAAGAGTCCATCGATGTCACACCACCTGTAACACCAAAATCGAAAAAATATCAGTACAAAATTAGATTTACGAATTAATGCAGCAAATCTGAACTATTAAAAACGGTTTAAAATACCTGAGATTCCGATATCGTAACCGAAGATCAAGCTGCCCATGGCTGCAACCATACATGTGACGGTGACATACAGAGTGAGGTTGCCCGGATACTCTTTTCCGCCCGGGCCGTACCCGAAACCAGAGCACCATTACATACTCAGAAAAAATACACAGAATTGACCCAGAATTCAAAAATCAGTGGCCTAGATTCACCTCATTATTGAATTCTGGGTCAATTCTGTGTATTTTTTTCCAGGTACTTAGACATCCTGGCGGGTTATGGAGAGAGAAAGAGAGAGGAGAGAGATTGAGAAGAATATACAGGGATGGAAGGGTATGGGAAGTGATATAGAGAGAGAGGAAAAAAATTTGGGTATCGAAGGGGTAACACGTGGCTGAGCCTACGCGGTATCCGAACATTATATTCGGGCTGTTCAAAAGTGTATTAGACGGTATAAATTGAAACTCTCTCTCCCCCCTTTTGCTCTCTTCTTTCTTTCTTCATAATTCGGACCGTCCAAAACCGAAATGAACGGTCGAGAATGCGTGAGCGACTACCGCGTGATACCCGCTCGGCACTGAAAAATTGCTCGAGAGAGAGAGAGGAGAGAGATGGAAAGAAATAAAGCAGTCCTTGGAACGGGGAGATTTTCTTAGCTGTCAAAAAGGGGATAATTAATTTTTGTGATATAATAGTAGTTCTAGACTTGTAGTGGTAGTATTTTGATTACGGATTAATTTCTGGATAAGTAAATAAGGTTAAAAAAGCAGTTCGGCTATCCGTACTCAAAACGTACGAACGCATCTTAATCATTCATGTAATAATTCAACGCATCTTAATCGTTCATGTAATAAATCAATGCATCTTATCCAATAAGGATTACACCTTAATTTCTAGATAAGTAGATAAGATTAAAAAAATTGTTTGCCAAAGACATATTCACGAAAAAGTTGAATTAAGGAACCATTGGGGAGTTGGAACGGTGGGAAAAGAAAGTGCCGAAGCGGAACTGAAAATAGAAAAAGGGTTTACTCCAATTTCTTGGACACACCCCCTTCAACTATTAGTCAGTATTAACTTAACCCCTTTTATTTATAAAACCATACAGTCAGACCCCTTTAAGTCCGGAGCTGGTATTACTTCCACCCCTTTAGCTAAATTATCGTCAAAAATAGGGCTGACCGAGGTCAATTTGGAAAGTCCAAGTAAGAAATAAGAAATAATTACATTCCTAGAGCATTTAGAGGGTGTTTAGAAGCCTCATTTTCAGTTACAAGTGTTTGTGAGAAATATGCAGAATGCATTTTGCAATAAGAGTAGTATTTGAGAGATATTTGCAGAATACATTATGTAAGTCATTTTGTTAATCAAAATGGAAAAGTAGAAAATGAGAAGTCAAAAAACTCCTCCCAATCTACTTTTGACTTCTCCTCTCCTTTGATCAAATTGGAGAATGAGTTTTGGCATAAAAAGGGGGGTGTTTGGCCACGTATTTGATCTTACATTGTATGACGATTGATTATTTTGATTTCAAGTATAAGTAACAAGTTATACGCTTATAGGTATCAATCAAATTGATTTTGGTGATGAATTTTGTTACATGCAATTGTACTGATGGTGGTCAAAGTGAAAGCTGAAACATGTGATGTAGTGTTGGATCCGAATGGTTGCGACTCTTTTCATTGCGTTCAACAATGTCGTGCCTTTAAAGATGGGGGCAAAGGACAATGTATTGTTGGAGGCTTTAGACCTGGTGACGAAAGTGTATTCTACAATGGTCTTTGTATCTTCAAATGTGATCTGAAGAAACCTTACAACTGATGCCACCCAACATCAAAATAAATGATGTTAAAAAAAAAAATCAAAATAAACAAAGAATAATTTGGACTTTCGTTATTCGTTTATCAAAATCTTCTATGACAATGATTTTGATTGATCAGCGTCGCTGTGAGCTTGGGCCAAGTTTAAGTGTCATTTAGGCACCTCATTGCCGTATGTTTTTACCAAAAATTGATCGGATCAAGTCAGTCCTGGTTTTTTTTTTATGATTCCTTGCTTGAACCCCTTAAAAACACATTTTAAACACATTGAACGGTTCGGATCATCGAAATTTGATCAGAAAAAGTGAGTCCCACAGTTTAGCAAAGTATGGGAGCCCTCATAGGAAGGGGCCTAATATATATATATATACTAGGGGCAGCCCGTGCCTAAAGGCACGACTCAACAATCGCAGGGTAAATTACCCATTCTTTTAGACAACCACTGATCAAAACTAACAAAGAAAATGATACAATTATCAAGTTACCGATGACAACTACTGAATTTTTAAATACTCAATTCGTAACTTTTTAAAATTTCTGATTACAAAAATTTGTGCAATTTTTTTATATAAAAAAAGAGTATTGCAGTGCACAATTTCTTAAATTGAGGGATTTAAGTTGGTGCAAATAAATTTAAAAAATATGCATGTCCATCTGTTTTTCAAGTCAATTACAAGTTTTTAGGTCTATTACTAGTATATTTGCTTTCTCCTTTTGTTTTTGTTCTCTAAGTAATCAACTAGTGTTAGACTATCACTACAACAAAATCGTGCTACGGTGAGAAAAAAATTCGTCGCTAGAACATCAATTTTCCTCGCCTAAGGTATTAGCGAGGAAATATTTCCTCGCCCACTTTCCTCGCCTGTACTGCGTCGCAAAAGGTTTTTCCAAGGAAAAATCATTTTCCTCGCCTATTGTAGACATTTAGCGACAAAAAATTTCCTCGCCATTTCTAAAAAATTCCGACCAGCGCGCGATGAAATTTTTTGTCGCTAATTTTAAGCGCGTTACAAAAAAATAAAATTATGCTTTCCCTAGCTTTCTTCTTTGCTGCCGTTGTGGTTCAATCCTGTGACCTCTTCCATAGTGCGCCTAACACCCATCCACCTTACCAGCCTTGCATTTCATTCCATATTCGGAATGTTTAATATATATAATAGTTTTTGTACGTTTTTCACTGCGCATATTAGTTTCTTAAACATTACTAGTGTCCAAGCATTTGAGGTTTTTTGGCACTGCAACATATGTTTTTGGCTAAACATGTTCAATGGCTTATGGGGTTCTGATAATAACTTTTGTTGGACTAATAATATTTTTTATTGTTTTAATTTTTCTTAGATCGGAGTATATACGTAGTTATTACTGAGCCAATGACATTAAATTTTTTTTCTTATATTTTGATCTATTTTCATTTGATTATTTGTATCATTAAAAAAGTGGATAAACCATGCATCGAAGTTTAAAAAATTAACATAAGCTAACCTCATGATTACATAATTTTTGAACTTTTTAAATAAAAATTAACATAAGCTAACATTACTAGTGTCCAAGCGTTTGAGGTTTTTTGGCACTGCAACATATTTTTTTGGCTAAACATGTTCAATGGCCTATGGGTTTCTGATAATAACTTTTGTTGGATTAATAATATTTTTTATTGTTTTAATTTTTCTTAGATCGGAGTATGTACGTAGTTGTTACTGAGCCAAAGACATTAATTTTTTTTTTTGGCTTATATTTTGATCTATTTTCAATTTATTTTTTAAATAAAATGCCAACATCAACAAAAAAAAGTATATTAAGTACATAGAAATCAAAGCGACAAAACAGAAAATAAACTATATTAAGGGAATGCAAATTTCATTGCTAACGGGTACCATTTTTTCGTGGAAAGCAATATTGATTATCTTGGAATATGTTATTGAATTGTATTGGACCTAAAAGTTTCAGTAACTAGTAGAAATGAAACATCCCAAAATCACTTAGGTCGATGCTAAATCTATTAGTATTATGATTAATTGTTAGAATTTTACTTTAAAGCATGAATTAAATTAGAGGTAGAATTCAATTTACTTCTTAAATAAATCGCCAAAGCATTTTTTCAATAAATTCTAAGTATTCTATGTACTCCCTCCGTCCCCAAATTTTGGTCCTTTTTGGGAGTTCGTGCCATTTTTCAATTGATAATATCTCATAATTTACATTGTTTTACGTGATTTCGAAAATATTGTCTTATAGAACTAATTGAGATCTATCAAACAAGATCCATATTGAATATATGATTCATTACCGATTTAAAGTTATACGTAGTTATTTTTCCCTGTTAGAATAGAACTGGGACCAAAATTTGGGGACGGAGGGAGTATAATAGATATGGATGTATAATTTATTTTAAAATAGCGCTAGTTATTTTTTTAAAAATAAATTATTAGAAGTGGCAAGGAAATACAATTTTCTTACCAAAGGGTACCTTTTGGCGATGAAATCTGAGTTTCCTCGCCAAAAGGTACCCATTTGGCCACAAAATCTGATTTCCTCGCCAAAAGTTTCTATTTGCCGACAAATCCTATTTCCTCGCCAAAAAGACCCATTTGGCGAGGAAATTTGAATTTCGTCGCCATAGGTAGTTTTAGTTGTAGTGTATACAAATGAAAGCTATGCTTATCATTAAATACATGATTTTTTAATCTATCTATTTATATAATAAAACATGGCGATTTTTACTCATACATATATCTAACGGTATAGAGTTGTCTCCATAAATCCTACAGCTGAGGTGGATGGTTTTCTAATTTACAAATCTAACTGTTCATCAACAAATAAATCATACGACTGAGATTATGTTATTGGAAATATTAGTTAGAATTTATGTATACATATATAATTGGAGATAACGACACAACAAACAAAACTATGACGATACTACAAATATGAAATAAGAGAGATTACGAAAACTTATGTTGATTGAGGCACGCGTAAATCGCTCTCCTAAAAGAATATATGTTCCCGCTTGCACCGAGTTGTGTGACATCCCACTCCCAAGATACAACAATCATCCACGGAAACTTTGTGTGCAGCTAAAGCGTTCCACAGGAATCAAGAATCGCCAGTATGCTCAAAATAATAAAATCTATATCTCAACGAATCTCGATATATATGTGTGTTACATATATCTCATAGGTTTGATAACATATTTTCTACAAGGATCCTACTTTCATCTTGTGGCCTAGGCACTTTTATATAGGCAAACTAACTTCATTGCAATTAACTATTGCATATAATAGGCACTTAAATACAAAATATAATATTAGGGAGTTACGAATATTAATATCCAATAACCACCAACTTAATTGGTAAAAGTAATTACCATGATAAATAATATTAAATAGGTTTTTAAAAGCTTTTTCTAACATATGTTTTCTATCTAATTTGCTGTATCTTTATTCAAATTTGTTTCCAATTCTCACACATGTTTCCTATTTCAAAGTGCGCTATCTCTCTCCGATTTCAAAATCAAATGGGCAATAACATAAATAGAATGTAAGGAAAATGAAAGGCAACTTTTATGCTAAGGAAACGAAAATACATGGGGTATGACCTTTTGATTTTGTTACATTTTTTCATGTATTTTGTAAAATATTGCCAATGCAACGTTTACTTTTTTCATGTATTTTCATGTATATATATATATATATACAGTTATGTTCTTATAAGGACTACCTTAACTTAATAAAATAAGGACCTACCATTTTCCGATCGAATTTTGATGATCCGAACCGTTCAATGTGTTTAAAACACATTTTTAAGGGTACCTGCGAGGAATCACCAAAAAAAATGACCGGAAAGGGCTTCATCCGAGCAGGTTTTCACACAAGCCGTAGATAAAGTTTTATGAAAAAGTGCTCGGATGAAGCCCTTCCCGGTCATTTTTTTTGGTGATTCCTCGCGGGTTCCCTTAAAAATGCGTTTTAAACACATTGACCGGGTCGG
>JAXBDA010010489.1:0-10427 GCA_036023075.1 Gaultheria prostrata
GCCCCCTTCCCCCCCTCCCCCCCTCCCTTCTCCCCTCCTCTCCTCTCCCTCTTTCTCTCTATCCCTCTCTCTCCCCCCCACTTTCTCGTTTCTCCCCATTTTTTCCTCCCGTTTTGTGGATCCGTTACTTACTCCTCCGTGTTTGGTTCGGCGCGGTGGCTGTCTGGCTCACCTGAGCTCCGGCCGGCGGTTGTGGTTCAGGTATCAGCCGGCTCCCCCTGGTCAGGTACGGACTGAGCGGTGGCGGACAGCGTGGAGGACGGACGGTGGAGAACGGTGGTGGGCCAATAAATGGGTGAGGTGAGGAGGTTTTTTGAGCGCCGATCTGGTCTTCCCGATCCGGCAGAGTTCTGTCCCGGTCTGGTCTCCCCAGATCCGGTGGGTTGTGGTGGTGGGTGAATAAGTTAGGTTTTAGATTTCGTCTCCGTTGTGAGACGCAGTCGTAGCGGTTACCTGTCTGGTGGATGGGTCCATGTCCGCTTTTGTGAGGGACTAAACTGTGTGTGCCCCTCCGCGGTGTGTGGATTTTCTGTGTACATCCACTAGCTCCCGTTGGTAGCTGCATCTGTCATTTATATGCTTGCTTTATCCGAGGCTGTATTGCGGAGTTTTTTCCTTGTTTGGGTGCTTGTACCCCTGTGTTGTAATGTGTCTCTGTAATGTGATCTTCGGATCTTCAATGAAATGGCAGCGATTTTGTGATAAAAAAAAAATGATTACACTTGAGATGCTATTGTAATGCTAGGGGACAGTTAATTGAGGAAACTAGTGTGCCCACAGCCCATACTTTAACAACCCATTTTTTTTCCAGTTTATTTCTTCTGTGATCACATCACCATTTGGATAACTACGAAGTGATTTTGTTTGAAATTAGCAAATTTCTTGTTTAAATAAGGTTGCTCTTTACTTTATACACAGCTGTTGGTAAGTAGGAGTAGTATTATAAACACGAAAATGGTCAATTTTCAGGGCGATTACTAGTTGCACCATACCCCAAACAACTCTATTGTTTATTGGGATTTATTGTTGGTCTAGTTGAAGATTCCAATTAAAGTTGTTGGCACTTACCACCAAAAGTGTTTCAAAGTTGTGGACTGACAGAAGCTTCTGCAACCATATCATCAGCAGTTCTGCACTCACATATTTAATTAATTCTTTTCCTCTATGCCCTTTTCCGGACTCGGGGCTCAGTTGTCCGTGAGGAACGGCATGCCTTACTAACTATATTCGGACCGTTCGTTGAAAATAAAATTGTTCGTGCGAATAGTTTATCTTTTCGCGCAAACAATTTTATTTTCAATCTGAACCATTCAAAATATTTTTAAACGTGTGAATTAAAGATTAGTAGGGTCTGCCGACCCTTAAGGACTGTACAGCCCCCCAATTCCCCTTTTCCCTTTCTCTTTTGGGTAAATTTGGTCAGCAGAAATCCTTTTCCTTCTCCTCTATTCCTGTTGTTTTTGCAGATATTGTTGTTCTTGTTGCTATGGTGTTTGATTGGTCTTGGCTTGGTTGTTTTTGTTGGATCTTTGTTCATTTCTTCCTTTGTTTTTTGATGCACAAATTACTTGTATCATGGTTCTACACTTTAAGAAGTGAGTACAATGTAACGAAAAGACAAAAGTACTTGTTATCACTGTTCCACACAAAACATGATTAAATAAGTAAGGGTTTTGCTAACCTCCTTTCATTAGGCGGAGGATAATAAGTTCATAAAGACAAACGAATTTGGATTTCAATACACATCTTACGGATAACAATACATTTTACAGATATTGATACACTTTTTTTGGATATCGATACATTTTTTACATATTATCCTTCGCCCTATAGGCAGAGTTAAGCATTTTCCACGGGGCCCATGTTTGTGAGGGGTTATATTCGGTGTTGTGTCTGAATGATTGTATTCCTAGCATCTCGATTCCACATACGAAATGATTACGTAATAAATTTGTCGATTCATCTACGTATGTATTTTTCATCCTCATCCTCATCCTCATCCTCATCATCTTGAGTTCTTGACTTGCATATCCATTATAGGCTCATTTCATTTGAAATCATTCCATCATCATATGTACATTTGTAGTTTATACCCATGATGACATGCTCCTTCCTGAGTGATTATTCAATTTCAATGCTTTTGAAGCACTGCTGTGAATATTTTTTTTTATTATACATTGATATGGGAGCCACACGTTCAGTGATACGTAGAGCTCATAATATATATAATGTATGGTGGACAAGACGTCCCGAAGGAATTAGTAATAATTTTCCTCCGGGAGCCACTAATAATGATAAAGAAACATGAGATCATACTTGATGACATTTGGGCAACAATATCTAACTAACCTTTGGGTTTTTTAATCAAAACCAATCCTAATCCTTGTTGCCTTCTTGTTCTTCAATGCTTACTTAAGAGGGTGACTGAATAATTGTTTATTAAAAAACCTGGGAAAATAGAAATAAATTAATAACCATCCACCAAATAAAAATATAAAATTATATAAGATTGACAAGTACGTTATGTTAAATTAACATCGTTAATGGTAGTTGATATTTGTTTAATTGACGGCCAAGGAGTGATCTTAATCTTAAACAAATAATTAAACATGTCTCCAATATAATAAAAAGTTTTGGAAGTCAAATATGTAACAGTATGTGTGCTAATTAAATAGGAAAAAAAATTAGCGGATGATAATTGTCATTAACTAAGTTTAGTCCCCCTGCACTCCCTTATTTGCTCTTTAGACTGCCAGCCGTAGCATTTGGGCCATAGAATTTTGGGAGGACAAAGATTTTTTTATAATATTAAAACCTAAATTCGCCTAGTAGTAAATTTAAGTTACAATTTCATCTCCTAAAAATAGAGTTTATAAGATGATGAAATAACTTAAAGGTGAAACTCTCAAAATAATGCTGCATCAGCCTCAACAAAGCCTGATTCTGTGAGTTTTTAAAAAAGTGACTAGGTAAAGTATAAAAGATATTTTTGAGGTTAAATTTGGTCCAAAATTTGCTATGCCTGATAAGGATGCTCTTAGCTACTTTAATCACATTTTATTAAGTGAAATGGGAAGCAGAGAAGGGAATTTGTTGTTGCGTGGCTTGAATCTAGGGACGTTTTGTAAATCCTGTCCAGACCCAATTTAGGGCGCAGTCTAGTTGGTTGAAGTTGCGATTAAGAATCTAGAATTTTGTAAAAATTGTCTTCACTGTGGTCAAGTCGGTCCAGACAGTGGTCAAATTTGTCCTGACAGTCGCGCCGCGAGACAAAACTATGGGGGTGTTTGGGAGCCTACTTTTCAGCTTTTCATTTTCAACTTTTTGGCTTTTTGGATTATGGCCAGAATGAGTTTTGAATTTAGGAGGAGTGTTTGGGAGAAATGTGCAAAATGCATTTGGAAATTGAGAGGAAATGGAAAATGAGAAGTAGAATCCCAAAAGGAGCTCCCAAGCTCATTTTGGCTTTTAGCCTGGAAGATCAAAAACGGAGAATGCATTCTCCTGGAATGAATTTTCAAGAGTGTCGGCCAAACAGGAAGAAGCAGAAAATGAGAATGCCAAAATGCAAAAACTCGGCGCCCAAACAGCCCCTATATAAGCATGTTTTGTCCAAGTTTAGGGTTTGTAAGCTTTTTATTGGTGAGAGAAACCCAGTCAAACAGAAAGACGCATTGAGAGGAGATTGGAACTTCTAATTCGTTTCTATTATAGTGGAATATTGATTCGTCCCTTCTCCTCTGGATTAGGTATTCATCATGTGTATCAAACCATGTGAATCTCTTATATTCATGTGTGCTTGTTTCTTGTTTGTCTTGCTTTCGTTTCATCTTTATTGTTCATGTTTCTGGATCGATAGTGGACTCTTGTTCCACACTGGACGTGAAACAAAGCAACAAGCTCTTTGGGCCAGAATAAATATGCACAAAATACATTTGAGGTAACGAAAATTGCACCATTTTTTGGTAGGATTTTTGGGCCAAAATAATTAAAGGAGGGACCCGAGGCAGCCACTTTATGGACTAAGGTTCAGACACGGATAGTAACTTGGTATACAGTCTACAATTCAAATATGTCACTGGGAGACTTGAGTTTGCCAAAATTTTCATTATCTTCTAGACATGATGTTCTTGCTGATGGTTTGTTACCCGGTCGTCAATTTCATGACCCCATAATTAGTCGAAGTGCATACGAGCTTACCTAAATATCTGGTTATCAAAAACAAAATTAGGATTAGTAAATTAGGGGAGGCATATAAGTTCACACTACTATTTGCACCACAGGAAGAGCATTAAGGATTTTTTTAGTATATAATTAACCAAGTGTTTGGACCATCTTGCGTTTCTCAAATGGTGGATTCCATGAGATGCCGAGTGGATGAACAAATCCTTCCTAGTCGTCTATATATGTCCGGGTCATAGGCGGCTCTACTAAGGGAATAGGGTGGTCACTCGAACACCCTAAACAAAAAATTGTTTAGAATGTATGTAACATTTCGGGTTTTATTTTAATTTATTCTTTTCTTGAATACCCTGCTAAAAATATTTGAATACCCTAACCATAAATATTGAACAACTAGCCCCCAAAAAATCAGCCCGCAAATTAATCTAATGTAAACAACTCACTTAAAAGCCATAGGCGGCTCCATAGCTTCTCATAAATGGTTAATTGAACAACCTAAACTGTTTTGTATTTTATAATACAGGTAATAACCTAATTAACTCGGGTTTGTTTGAGCACTTATTCCTTTACTGTGACCATCCATTAATCCATGAAATTCATAATCGAAGATCTAATATATTAGCTCACAACAAAAAAAAAAAAATACATTCTCTTAATGATAAAAATATAAAAAATAGATAAAGAAAAAAGTGTCTATTGGTATCGATTTCGTACTCTGACTTTTCTTTGTACACCAATCAATTCTATATCTACAAAATAAGAGCATGTGTCCTAAAAAATCCGTGTAAACCTAGTCGCCACAATTTCCTACTATAAAAACTAATGTTTATGTGCTCATTTAATTTTATTTGGCATAAAATATAGAATTCGCCTCGAAAATGCAATTGTGACATCTTATGTATTTAACATATAAAATTTCATGTATATATCACAAGTTAATAGAGCTAGTAAAGTTAAGGTAAAATTGAACACCCAGCTCAAAATTTCTGGAACCCCCACTTGTCCGTGTTTGAATTTGTCTACCGCAACTAGCAATTCCCTGACTCTTATTCACCAAAGAAATAATATTTGTGAAGAAACAAGAAAGAAAGATTGATGACTGTTTTGATTCAGTTGTCTGGAAATTTCAGCCCAAATATATGTTGAATGTTGACTGTCTTGAACTTTTGACCCAGAGTTGTATTCCACGGGAGCAGGTGAAGTCCCTTGTCAACCTTTTGAATTTTCTCAAGACTAGTTTGGGGAAGAAAAACTATTGCATACACCAAACTGTTAACATTAGAGCTAAGGACTAGAGCAAATAATTAACACAAGAAAAGACCAGCAAGGTGGTAGCCTGGATGGCTAAGGTGTGAGGATGAAAGTCTCCCCTCCCACACGGTCACGGTTCGAATCCTGTTTGCGGATAGTAGCCCTATGAACCAGATGCTGTGTAGAGAGCCTTTGGTTCATTTTGGCACTTTGGTGGGGTTGTGGCAGGGTTTTAAATAATGGTTTCGTGAACTGAACGGTTTGAGTGTTATAGTTTCAGTAGTAACGAACATTAGGTAACGAGAATCGGGTGTAGCGGTCGTGAATTTTTAAAAATAATTTTAAAATTACTTAAATAACTCATAGCGGTCGACTATCGGTCGTAATGGTAGTGAACCGGTTTGTGAATCGGATATAGACCGATACGAATGCGATTTTTCCCTCTCACCGATATACCGGGGAGTAACGGTATTAGAGAGATCAAAAACCGTTACGTAACGGCCGTTATTTAAAACCCGGGGTTGTGGTGACAGACTCAAACCGGACATTACACAATAGATGGAAACTCCTATGGTCATTCCCAAGGAGGGTTGCTAACTTGCTACGCTCGTCGCCTGTTTCCATTCTTTTGCTTAGCAAAAAAAAAACCCAAGAAAAGGAATGGGTAATTGAATTGTATTCATTGCCATCTACCTATTATAGTTATGATAACATAATGGATAGCAGAAAACAACATTTAAAGGAGGGAAACATGAAGTACGGTCTGTACTGAAAGTAGGCCAAGATCCTCTGTTTCCATACAAAGTATGAATGGCAATTGAATTGTACTATTAAATGCCAACTTACATATTACAATTGTGATACTAAAAATGAAGAGAAAAACATGATTTCAAGGAGGGAAACATGATGTACGAATGCAAGAATAAAACAATTGTAGCTATATACCATAAGAGGAATTGATCTTTGCATCCGATTAAGTTGCCCTAACAAGGGGAGAAGAGATTGGGGAGTGAGGAGACATCATGTGTGGTGCCATCACAATTTCATCGAGCCTTCGGAACGATAAGCTAAGTTGAAGATTGCGACACTTCCTCTTAGCATGCTCTTCTACTCCCTTATTACTCTGAAGCATGAAATTCCAAATCCTCCTCAGCGCGATTTTCACTGCCTCGTCATCCATATTTGCAAAGCAAACCCTAAACCAACCGGGCTCTAAGCAATGAAACGAGGATCCAGGCGAAATATTGATCTTAACTTCATTTATTATGATATTCCAAAGAGTCGTCTCTGCATCGACGGTTGGCTCTTTGAGGAGCCTTCTCAAGTCCATCCAAATAAAAAGCCCGGCGTTGCTCTTTAAACTACCGATCCCTACTTGTGCAAGTCCCTTTGTGAATTGCTCGTGCCTTTTCGCTAACCTCTTTGCACTCTCCACTAAGAATTTCTCAACAAATGCATCGTCCGACAAAAGTGATCCGATCAGGTGTTGGGTTTGGGTTGAAACTAGCCCAAAACTTGACATTTTCCTAGCACATTGTGTCACTGCATCATTATACGAATAAACGATCCCAACCCTGAATCCGGGGAATCCCATGTCCTTTGACAGACCATAAACAATGTGGATGAGATCGCGGTTGCAATTTTGTTGATCTTCCTCCTCTATGATCTCGGCAATGCTGATGAGATCGGGCTGATTGAAGACTGTGGCCGCGTATATCTCGTCGCAGATTAGGTGGATATTTTTTTGGTTGCTGAAGGTCACTAGAGTTTTTAGTGTGTCTCTGTCTAGGACAGTTCCTAAAGGGTTTGATGGGTTGGTTATGAGCAAGCCTTTGACTCTGATATTGGATTCCTTTGCTCCTTGGAATGCTGATTCCAAGGCTTGTTTGGTTATCTTGAAATTGTTTGAGCTTTCACAAACAATAGGGACTATTTGGACTCCTGTTCTCCATCTCAAATCTCTATCAAATCTGCAAGGGAATACAACAAATCCATTAAGTCAAAAAATACAAGAAAATGGGTGTTTGTTGGAGTATAAATTACGATAATCTAATTTTTTTTTTTTAAAAGCGAAAACCAAAATGATCATTGTTCCAGATTATCAGCTTGGTTTTCTTAAACGAGTATTAATCCAAAAAGTCTTGTTCAAAAGCATCAAAAATGGTAAAGGTGTCATTTTTTTGGGATGACATGACAGTATTTTGTCATCCTTTGATTCGATATTTAGAGCGTTGGGACGAAATGTTTAAATTACTATGTTCGGGTTTTTACATCAGTTCTTTTTTTTTTTTTTGGTACAGCGGAAGATAACATCAGTTCTTCATTGCTTTGTGAATCAAAATTTTCTTTCAGGATGTCAATAAAGGCCTCATGGAAAAAGAAAAAAATTGTTACTCTCTTCGTCCCAAATTGCTCGACCTTTTTTGTATAATTATACATTTTGCACGCTAAAAGTAATTTGGGACAGATACAGTATTTGATAGATGCTTTTTATTTTTTTCCAGATTTGGTAGATGCTATGCTAATTGGCTACGGACGAAAAAGGTTGAAATTAAATATTCCACCCACAAAAGCAAACAAAAACATGATGGCCCCTGTGCTCCTCGAGTGGTTTTTACAGTCGCCATCTTGTACAGAATTTTTAATTTTAAATTCCCAATTGCAGGACGTAGACTTTTTCCTTGGAGAGAAAAATTGACTGGTCTCAATTCCCCACCAATAATTCAACTCAGTCTAAAAACTCTTAATATTTTATTTTTTACTTTTCGTTATTTCTGTTTGATATTTGTGGAAGTTGCAAGCTTTGTGGTTTACACTGTTGAAAGCAATATAATTGACCTCAGTCATATATTGGTCAAGATTAGGGAGACAGTATTGGGTGCTTCAGTGCCTAACGTTTTCGAGCTCGAGACAAGGCCTGAACGGGTGTGGAACGTACAACAGGCCCCCTAGTTCCGACTAAATGGCTTTGTTCGATAGGGTTTTTGAAATCCTGTTTCAAGACTTTTGTAGGTTCCCAAAGTTTGATTGGGGTTTCCTATGCCAGTGGGTCCCTCTTCACTTACCACTTTTGAATGGGGTCTGAAAATCATTTTTTAATTAATAATCTCAAGATTCTCAACAATCAAGTCACTAATTCCATTCTGGCTTCGTATAAAGGCCATCAAAAAAATTATGACCAGTTATCTATCGCCAAATCCTTAGACTGTTGAATGACTTGATGCATCGGCTAAGCTTCAAATTAAACATTTGGGGAATGTAACTTAAAAAACCCCTGAAAAATTAAGAGAAGATGAGGAGAGAAAAAGTGATGTATTATTACCCTGGATAATAGGGAGTAGGCACCAAGAATGCATCACCAGGATCAGCTAAACAGAATGCCAACATTTCATGAGCTCCAGTTGCTCCACCACTCATTACAACGCGGTCGGGGTCGAACCTCGCCCTATCTCCTCTCACTTTCCCCATAAAATTCGCCACTCCCTGTCAAATTATTCGCATCCATCACATTAGTAACAAGGTATGTACATAAACAGTCTGAACGGCTAGTTTGTTCGACAAAACTAATACTGATCCCCTTAGATATATAATCCAATTCGTTGCTCATATTTGGTCAAACAAACAATCTCGCAGTTGAATCACGTGCAGTAATAGGTTACTATCACAGTAACATGGATGAAAACCAGTGTAATCCTTCAAATTTGGAAGTTTATTTTTTATAAGTGTTTTGGAAAATGGATATATACTGAAAATATTTTCATTACCTTTCTAAACTCTGGCAGTCCATGATAATCCTGAAAAATAGCAATTTCCTTGAACTCATTTGCTCCTTCCGCAGTGCAAATCGATGCTTTCGGGTTGCTCACAACCCATTCTTCAACCAAATCAAAGCAAAGCTGAAACAGAATTCAATACATTTCAACAAAATGTACTAAGCATTTATAAAAACAAAATGGTCCATATTTCATTTGACCAGCACAAATCATTTTGTTTCTATTTTTTGTTACCTCATTTTCTGCAAGACCCATCTGAATAACCCCATTTGGGTTCTTGGTAGAATGGTACGGATCACTATCGTAAGCCTTCCACCCGTCAAAGTACGGCGATTTTTCGCCGTGTCCATCATTTGTTGCCATTTTAGACAGCAAATGCCCATTGTTATTTGAAATGAACTCCATGAACAGAAGTGCCTAAAAAAAAAATTCTAAATATGCTAGAAGTTGAGATTGCTATAGAAACAGAGAAACAGAGAGGGAAAGAGTGATTTTTATAGTGAGAAATGGGGGGTCTTTTTCAGCAATCGTAATTGCGTGCGTGTAAAAGAGGAATATTATGGACAATTGGAGGAATTTGGAGAGTGCAATCTTTGGGATTGGTTTTGGGTTTATGCTTGGGGCTCACATATGGATATATATACATATATAATGTGAGAAGTTGTGGTAAATGGGTGAGAGAAGAAAGAAGGTTCCTATGAAGTGAAGGAACAAGACTAATGGAATCATGGTTTCTTTCTTTGAAAATACAAGTGGACTTTTGTTGGCTGCTTTGACCCCAAAGTGTAGTACTCCCTCCGTCCCTTTTATAGTGTGTACATTTCCATTTTGGGTTGTCCCTTAATAAGTGTATGTTTTGAAAAATTAGCGGATACATCTCATATTTTGCCATTAAAAGTAGATTTCTTTTTAAAAAATTAGTGGGTATTACTATATTGATAAGGGTAACTTACCCTGTAAACGAGCCGAACCGAGCCGAACCCTTCGAGGTTCGGGATCAGTTCGTTAAGGTATGAGTTCGGCTCTGGTTCGATTCGAGCCTAGACATGTGAGCTCGAGTTCGGCTCGTGAAAATTTTTCAAAGCTCGGGCTCAGCTCGATAGGGCTCGTTAAACTCAAACGAGCCGAATTTTGGCTCGAAATTAGGCTCGAATCTAGCTCGGGCTCGGCTCGATAGGGCTCGTTAAACTCAAACGAGCCGAATTTTGGCTCGAAATTAGG
>JAXBDA010010490.1:0-10422 GCA_036023075.1 Gaultheria prostrata
AAATGCATTAGAACTAGAATAAACTTACAAGTACATGAATTTTTGTCTTGATGCTTGGTTTTCTTGACAAAGTAAAAAGTGGCTAGTAATATTTTCTTAACCAAAATCCAAGCACCCCCTCTTCTCTACTCATTTCTCTTCTTTATACATGAAAGAAAATGGTTAAAAGAAAGAAAATGTCGTTGGGAAAAGTAAAGAAGGAGATGGGGGAGTAAATGAAAGAAAATAAATAAGAAATTGGGTAAGAGAATTGGGAAAAAGAAAGATAAGAGAAATGTTGTAGTTTTCAAAGCCTGGGGCAGAAATCTTCAGATTCTACGTAAACGAGTCTGGTGTGGGAAATTATTCCATGCTTCTCATGTTGGTGCAATTGGGGGAAATTATCCGGTGCTTCGTGCTGCAGCTTTTTCACCAAAAAGATCACTTCAAAATGCATGTCCCAAGTGTAGATCCTTAGACCTCTTGCACCCAAGATACAAACTTTACCGCTTGAGCTACACTAGAACTTGGACTATATTGCTCCATGTTTATTACTTATTCTTTCATCTTCAAATTCCAATTTATTTAGCAAATCTTGTCTGATATCTGCAAACATAAAAATAACTAAAATAAGATTAATTAGAATGCAAAATAGTTCTAACAAAGCTCTAGTTTAAAGGAAATAATATACACAAAAACGTGTATATCAATTAGACAGATTCAACGAGCGATTCTAGAGAGAGAAACATTCTTTCTAGAGAGAAATTGCTCTTTATTTTTGCTCTAATTGGGGTCGCGATTACTGCCAAGGTTCTTCCTTACTGTTTTGCCCTGTTCTTCACTAGTTCATAGATTTCTAGCCAATTTCACTTCGCTTAACCATTCATTATTCCAATCCCTCTCTGATTGAAACTCGGTTGACATAACTCTAAATTTCTTCTTTCTTATAAAGTTCACCAAAGACGAAAAAGTACCAAACATCTGTCTTTTTTTTTTTTTTTTTGTCTAAAGTGACGTCTTATATGAACCTTATTCAACTTTTGTCCACATTTGTATACTTTTTTTATTCTTCTCGTTGATACAAATGATTAATCACAAAAATTACGACGAAAAATTAAACAAAAAGTAATGAAAAACCAAAAAAAAAAACCTTTAGACAAAAATGGAGCCTGGATTTTAATTTCAACAGCTGCAAGTTTTGTTTGAAAATGATTCCTATATTATTGCCATATAGGTACGCAAGCGTGACGTCATCTTGCAATTCTCCGGATCAGGGTTACCCAAGCCTGGCACCTTTGTGAATGTCAAACAAACCCAAAATAGCTTCCCAATTGGCTCATGTATAAGCCACGACGACTTAGACAACAAAGATCTTGTTGACTTCTTCGTCAAAAACTTCAACTGGGCAACGTTTGAATACGAGCTGAAGTGGTATCAGACAGAACCAGAACAAGGAAAATTCGAATACGAGAACGCCGACAAACTCTTGAAATTCTGTGAGGGCCACGACATCAAAATGCGCGGCCACTGCATCGTATGGGAAGAAGAAGAGTGGATTCCATCCTGGGTAAAAGAACTAGAAAAAGATGCCATGAAGACAGCTATTCTAAAACGTGTGAAGGACCTCCTCACAAAATACAATGGGAAGTTCCAACACTACGACGTGGACAACGAAATGCTTCACGAAACCTATTTTGATGAAAGATTGGGTCATGATATTCGCATGGCCATGTTCAACACCGCGAGAAAATTTGACCCCACCGCGAAACTATTCACGAACGAATACCATGTCGAGGATGGACGAAGCTGGAAATCCACCCCGGAGAAGTACATTGAACTTATCCAAAAACTGCAGAACGCGGGGGCCCCTGTGGAAGGGGTGGGAATTCAAGGACACATACACTCCCCCCCGGAGGGTGACGTCGTGTGTTCTGCATTGGACAAGTTGGGTCAGCTCGGTCTTCCGATATGGTTCACAGAGATCGATGTGCCGTCCAAGAACGAGAACGTTAGGGCGGAAGATTTGGAAGTTATGCTTCGCGAAGCGTTCGCTCATCCTGCGGTGGAGGGAATCATGTTGTGGGGATTTTGGGAGGGAAACATTTATACGAAGAATGCGCATTTGGTGAATAGGGGAGGGGACTTGAATGCAGCCGGTAAGAAGTTCCTTGAGCTTAAGCAAGAGTGGATGTCTAATGAAAGTGGACCTATCGATAATCAAGGCCAATTCAAGTTTAGAGGGTTCCAAGGGCGTTATGAATTGAAAATTGGTTCAAGGAAATTTACTTTTGATGTTCCCGCGAATCCCTGGGGTCAACCGCAATCCCCTCATGTTGTGCCTATCAGTTTGTAGCTTGTGATAAAAGAAGATGAATGGTTGATGCCTTTGCATTACTTCGTTGTTGCTAACAGAAAATGTTTAATAATCTGCCGGTTCATCGTTGTAAAATTTAAGCAAACTATTAAGTTCGTGGTCTTTTTGACTGTCTGCAGTAAAATATAAGGAACAAGCTTGTGGCGTTTCTAGTTTTTTTTGTAAAATTTAAGGAAACGAATAAAGTTGTTGTCTTTCTGCTTGTTTGTATAATTCTGTTGACAAAACTGGTATTTTGTGGTACTTTTTCAATTGGGTCACGGTGGACAGTTTTCTTCTGTAAGCTGGAAAAAGTAATTTCAGCCGTTGAATATTAATGTAAGGAAATGATTTTCGCACCCCCCAAATTGAACCATATCGGAAAATGTTTAATAATCTCTGCAAACAAATAGAGTCAGTGTAGAGTCTGATTGTGCGATTTTGATCAATGTGCTTGCTGTTATGAAAAAAAAAAAAAAAAAAGATTAATGTGCTTGCGGGTCGTTTGCATATTGGAGTATTCATCCTCTAGAATGATATTCGTGTTCCTACGCTAGGTTAATAATTCCTTTGGTGTTAGCATGGTGACGATTTTTGTACACATTTTCTAGGTGTATTGCCCCAAACCCTTTAGTTGTGTAACCCCTAGACTACCCTACCCTTTGTCCATAAGTTTTCCGTGGCATGGCTGGTGGTGGTGTCACCTGTGGGAAATAAAAAATCAATTTGGACCTAACTTGGGCCGAGTATTATGTCTGAGCTCATGGCCGAGCCCCTTAAAGGTCGTACTAGAAGTAGAGACCAAGTCCAAATGAGGCTGTGAACGCCAAGAGTCCACGTTGGAGTACAACTAGAGTGCGTACCGGCCCGTCCAACACAGCTAGTCTGTTTGGAATATGTATTTAAGCCCATCTATTGAGTTGGGTTGTGTTAGTTTTTAAGCTCGTTTGGTTAACGAGTTGGTTTGGGATCACCTCTTAAAATTATTCCTGGTCCGGGCCGGTCCAATATAAAATAATGACAATAATATTCATTATATGTTTATACTATGAAAAAATACTAACAAGAAAAAAAGTCACTACCATACTTGCCTATGAAAAAAAGTCACTACCATACTCGAATGTACGCATTACCATATGTTTTAAAGCATATACATACAAATATTTCTTGGTCTTCGTATGACGATGACTATTATGGTTATAAACTCTGATTTTTAATTGTGGGGATGATTATTATACTTGGGATTATATTTTAGTAAAATAAATAGGCTAGTTGGACGAGTTTGGAAAATGAAACTTGAAGAGACCCCGGACCGGCCGATGTATGTGCACACCTTGGTGCAAGTTACAACTGATGATTTGATTTTGAAACTAATCTTGCTACTACTATTTCTAGATTTTAAACATCTCATCGTGTTGGTCCGGCCCACACTAACCCTATCCGGGCTGGGCTTTTACTGAAAGTATGATACAATTTCACACTAACAGAAAAACAGCGCAATTAACTTTTAAGAGTAATTATTCGGTATCCCAGAGCACAGCCAAGTGGTAGCTCTATACCGCTGCAGCACCACACGGCATATGCGTAGTCGTGTGTTCCTTAAGAATGTGTGGGATTAGAGTGGCCCAAAACATCACGTTGCTGTGCTCCAAGCTTCGTTAGGATTAAATTGTACTCCCTCCCAGTGCATATATTGTTTGGTTTTTGACTTTTCTGGCTTGTTTATGGTCTTTCTTTTCAGGAAAAAAAAGTAGGCTGAAACAGAGAAAAGCCCTAATCAATAGTAAAGAAAATTGAATGCTTAAAAACGTTGACATGGATAAATAAGTGGTTCAAACGAGGCAAAAGTACACAACTAGAAACGGAAATTATGGCATTTAATAGCGAAGTAAGTGGTGAGTTGATTTTCCATGTTATTGGACCAAAATATTCCAGTACATTAGAGGGTCTACAACAGTCTAATCGGCTCAAAAAAAAAAACTGTCTAATCGATTATTTTGTTAAAAAAAATTAGACAAATGGATGATTAATTCCAGAAGCACCATTTTGGCCCCGTTCCGCTAACTCAAAAAGCCAAAAGCTAGCTTATTGCGCTTTTCAAGACAGGTTATCCCCTCACAATACATCACATAAAAAATCACAAAAATCAAACGCGTATTACGAGCTCTCACATAAAAAACCCAAAAAACCAAAAAACTAATCTTAGTGGAACACCCCTTAATCTAGGAGGGGGCCATGTAGTGACTATAGCGTGTAATGAGTGAATTCCGGTAGATAAAAATGTTTTGGGCGGTCTGAATCTTACATAAATTGTTTGCGCAAACAGTTTATTTAAGATCCGAACTATCCAAAACAAGAATTGACGGCCGTGATTCGCACTACATGCCTGTGGTGAGTTGCTCACCACAGGCCCCCTGTTTTCATTTAATCTAGATATGGATATGTAAACGTCAAGAACATATTCCAACAAAGAACCATGCATTTTAGTTTAAATTTCAACATTGAATTTGAAATCTAATAAAATTACGTATACATCATGACGGGCTATGAGTTTATTCAAATTTTAAACACTTAAAAAATTTACAACAGATTGTTTGTCAGGATTAGAATGAGATTGCAATGCATCTCTGTGATTATCTCTAGACTCTTAATTGACAAAGTGGCAGTAATTTTTTCTTAATTTTTATTTAGTACTAGCCATTTGTCTCGATGGAAATAATCGAGAAAGGTATAACAATATCTATCAAATTTTAATAGATAAAAAAATGAATGAATTTAACACTAAAACTGTCTTTTCCAAAAAAGAATCATCTCTTAGTGAATAGTATTTACTTTTCTTTTGTCTACAATTTTCCAATATTTAAAATTTCAATCATCAAAACAAATAAATAACTTTTTAAAAAAATTACATAAATTCGAAAATTAAAAAAATATCATTGTCTAAGGACATGAAAACCTTTAGAATGATACTATGTGATATCAACATCAAGCTGGATATGAAGTAGTATATCATAATTACCATTTTTGAAGTCACCCACAAAGGAGCATATTTGTGATCACAATCATTTGTGAACCTCCAATTACATTATAGAGGGACCCATGGGGAACAAAATTGGTGGGCCCACCATCACATCATTTGAAAGACTACCACCATCTACTTCTCCTTACTGCTACTCCTATGATAGGACCATTGGTGGACCTAATTACCCCTAAAGAAAACAACAGTCACCTCCAGTCTCTCACATCAGTAACAAATTAATTATTCAGTGATTTTGAGGCGAGCACTGCTATATATCTAGAAAAGAATACACAGAATTGACCCAGATTTCAAAAACTAATGGCCCAGATTCACTCATTTTTGAATTATGGGTCAATTCTGTGTATTTTTTCCAGGTACTTAGACATTCTGTTTTGAGGCGTCACTGCATGGTGCCTCAATAACTTTGTTGATTATACGTTTATGTGAGATTCATACACTATAATTAGTATTAGGTCTCGAGCACTACTACGTACACAGAAAATATAGCCAGAAAACACCCAAAATTTGAAATTTAATGGTTCAGATTCATTTAAAATTGATCTGAACTATTAAAATTCAAATTATTAACACATTCTAGGTACGCATATAGGGTACGTAGACTTTCTAACCTGTTTTTGGTTTCATACTTTCACTTGTACATGAGTTCCCATGGACCCCAACCCACATGGGCGCATGCCGCATAGGATGCTAGGACGGACGCACTATTTGCCTTCCTTGCCCTTAACGCTCACATCTTTATTCTTTTTTAAACGAATTGCACCATAAGTCCACCAACAAACCCAATTAAAACCGGAACAAATGTCTCAGTTTGGCTTGCCCAAAAGATTTGAGATTATCTGAGAGATTTAAAATTTAAAATCTTAAAAGGAAACAAATCCATAAGCTTAACGTCTTCACCACCAGGCTAGCTATTTTGGATAAATTTCAATTATATTTGTGAAGTTTATAAGTGAGTTTTCCAAAAACTAAAAATGCTAAACACGGATAAATTTCAATCATATTTGTGAAGTTTAAAAGTGAGTTTTTTCAAAAATTAATAATGCTAAACACGGATTTTAAGACTGCTCATTCTACTTACGTATATCAATTATTTTTAGCATGTTCAGGCAGTTTAAAACTTTTGGGGAAATTCGGCTAAATTTCTTTACTTTTATCACGTATAATCTCGTTTGAATTTATATACCTAGCACTCTAGCAGTCATTTAATTAGATCTGTTCTTATGTGAGGGTATAATTTTCTCAAAAAAGGATCGAGTGAGCACTTCTCTAGAAACCCTCATGAGTATCGCGTAATTATCTAGTACTCCTACTTGATAGCAACGTGGGGTTACAAATACCAGGTTGTAGGGCTATAATAAATCAACCACTGTTTGTGAGCTATTCGAGGTTAGATTGAGTAAAGTCTTGTTCGAGTTCAATTCTGATACTAATAGAATTGAACTTGAGTGTCAATTTTAGACTCATTTAATAAATGAGTCAAACCTGAACATGATAATATTCGGCTCGATTAGGATCGCACACCTGGAATATATATGTAAATCACATAAGAATTTCACACATAACCTAGAAATTTAAAGATGCATAATGAAAATTTTATACTCCACTTATACATCTATAAACTTGTAAAAGTACTATTTTATCTTGTATAATTTTATATATTTATAAACTTATTTAATTTTATAAATTTTATTTGAAGTTTGAGAACTGTATGAGAACATAAATATCTAATATTTTTTACTTGTTAGGGCTCGTGAATGAGTTCGAGTTCGACATAAACTTAGGCAAGCTCGACTGGAGTTCAGATCGTCAAATTTTCATTAAGTTCGAGCTCAGCTCGAGTTTGCTTAAAAATTTTACAAACAAACCTGAACATTTTAAAATTCGACTCGATTCTTCTCATTTGTAGCCCAACAAAATTGTGTCGTATCTAAAATACTTGACCTAAAATATTCGGTAGTTAATTGTGAACTGTTTTTGTTGTTCTTCTTGTTGATAAGTGGTAGTTGTCTGGCTTTGTTTTAGGCTTTGGTGGCATAGTCCTTGTTGTTGGTGTTTGTTTTCTGGTAAAGGGAAGCTTCCCTTTTGTAACATTATCTAACAAGAGTGTTTTTATGACTTCCGTGAATCTTAGGGGATTCATGGTTAAATATATCCAAGTGAGGGAGCTGCGCATTTACATGATGTATTTAGAGATGGAGAGGAAAAGGGGGGATGGAAAAGTTATCTACCGTCTTAGGGCATGAGGGCGTCATGATCCGGGATGTTACGCGAGTTTATTGGTAGTTTTTTTTTTTAACTTTTCACGACTTTTTATGTGATTTATTATGAAAGGATAATTATCACGATTTTTGTAAAGAATTGACTTTTGACTTTTTTTGAGTTAGTGGAATGGAGCCTAATGGTGAAATTTTTTTGGAAAAAGATAGGATTAAAAAATTAGAATTTTCCTTGAAAAAAAATGGAAAGCAGAGGAGACATTAACTTCTTTTTTTTAATCTTTTTGAAGAGATGAGAAAAATGTTGTAACGAACGCTATGCACGCGACTAAGTTATGAGAAAGCAAACAAAATCAACAAGCATACACGACACAAAGATTTACGTGGTTCCCCAAGATGGGTACGTCCACGGGTGAGGAGAGAGAGAGTTCACTATCAATGGTGAAGAAGAGATACAAAGAGCCGGCAATAATCCGTAACTCTAGAGAGGCCACACAATATGAGAAGTAACTAGCCAAAAGGATAAAACCCTAGGAGCCTCCAAAGTCCCTCTTTTATAAGAGGATACAAAAATAGGTCAAAAAACCCTAGAAAACACGAAACCATCATGTGTTTCCTTGCTCAAGCCAGCTCCTCTCATTCAACGCTCCAGTAAGCCCAAAAAGATTGCTCGAGCCAACTTTCAGGTCGCTCGAGCCAGCCTACCACAATCCCAAATTCAAGGCTCCCAACAATTCTCCACCTTGACTTGAATTCCACTGAAACCCAAATCACTAATCATAGCAACCCTCTTCTGCCTCTACCTCGCCACAATGCCCCCGAGGGGCGATCAACTGCAAATACCAACCAAGTTCAAACAATGCTTGAACTTGGCAATTGGAACCGGTTTAGTCAACATATCCGATGGGTTATCCGCCGTTCCCACTTTCTTTACTTCAACTTGCTTCTGTGAGATGATGTCCCGAACGAAGTGTTACCTGACATCAATATGCTTGCTCCGCTCATGATACATCAAATTTTTAGTCAGATGTATAGCACTCTGCGACTCACAAAACACTGAAGTGACCCCTTGTGCAAGACCAAGTTCGCAAAGAATTCCCCTCATCCAGAATGCCTCCTTCACAGATTCAGCAATGGTCATATACTCCGCTTCCGTTGTAGACAGCGCGACCGTAGCGTGCAAAGTTGATTTCCAACTAATGGCACTTCCGGATAGAGTGAACACATAACCTGTCAGAACCTCCTCTTATCATGGTCACCGGCAAAATCTGAATCAATGTATCCAATAACTTGATTACTCGGATTAGAAACCACATACAAAAGACCCACATCTGCAGTACCTTTCAAATACCGAAGTATCCACTTCACAGCCTCCCAATGTGCCTTTCCTGGTCGCCCCATATAGCGACTAACGACACTAACTGCATGTGAAATGTCGAGACAAGTACATATCATGGCATACATAAGGCTCCTAACAGCGCTCGAATATGGAACCCGCGCCATAAGCTTTTCCTCTCCCTCCAATTGTGGTGACAATTCCGCTGAAAGTCGAAAGTGTGCTGCCAAAGGGGTACTGACTGGCTTCGAGTTCTCCATGGCAAAGCTCTCATACACTTTGAGAATATATGACTTCTGATTCAAGAACAATTTGCCATCTACTCGATTTCTGCTAATCTCCCATACCCAAAATCCATTTTGCTGCACCCAAATCCTTCATCTCTAATTCACCACCTAACTGTTGCTTCAACCTGCTGATTTCTAATACTTTCTTGGCAGCAATTAGCATATCATCAACATACAACAGTAGATAAATAAATGAACCATCTGGAAGTGATACTTACGAAGTAAGCACACATGATCTTCCTTACCAGAAACAACAAATCCCTCTGGTTGACGCATATAAATCTGTTCCTCAAGCTCCCCATGCATAAATGCCGTTTTGACATCAAGTTGCTCTAACTCGAGGTCATAACATACAACAATAGCAAGTAAAGTGCGAATGGAACTGTGCTTTACAACTGGTGAAAATACCTCATTGTAGTCAACACCTTCTTTTTGACTGAATCCTTTCGCCACTAGCCGAGCTTTGAACCGTGCCTTTTCAACCCCTGGAATATCTGGCTTGCGCTTGAAAACCCATTTGCACCCAACAATCCTCCTATTTTTCTGCGGTTCTACCAACTCCCATGTCTGGTTCTTTTGAAGAGACTCAATCTCCTCTTTCATAGCAACACACCACTGCGCACATTCATTGCTCGAAACAGCTTCCGCATAGCTAGAAGGATCATCATACTCCACTGTTTCAACAACTGATAAAGCATAGGCCACCATCTCAGAATAAGCCGCATATCTTTCAGGAGTCCGAATCTCCCTCTGTGGCCTATCTTTAGCAATCATGTGTGATTGCTTTGCTGGTACATCATCATCTGTGTCTGAACTCTTGAACTCCTCTTCAATTGGCTGATCACTGTCATTCTTCCCTGAGCCAGAAGATTCACACAAAAACTTTACCTGCTTTGGAACCCTTGGTTCCTCAACTGCATCTTCAACCTGCTTAGACCCCTTAACCTTAAAGTTTTCATAAAAAGTAACATCTCTACTGATAAAAAAACTTAGAGGTTTTCGGACACCATAATCTGTACCCTTTCACACCTGCGTGATAACCCAAGAAAATACATTTCTTGGCACGTGGCTCCAACTTACCCTTATTCACATGAGCATAAGCTGGACACCCAAACACACGCAGTACGGAATAATCAGCCTTATGACCCGACCATACCTCAAACGGAGTCTTACACTCAATAGCAGTCGACGGAGACCTGTTCACCAAATAG
>JAXBDA010010491.1:0-10420 GCA_036023075.1 Gaultheria prostrata
ATTATAGCTCCAATGAGAGGGGCATTTTGAATTCATATACCTTAAACTAGAATTATAAGAATTCTATTATAAGCTCACAGTTGAAGGCATACAAGTATCTGGATTACATTGTATGGATAGTGATTTACTCCCTCCGTCCCAATTTGATAGTCCACTACGAAACTACGTGCAATTTTCAAACTAAAAAATAATGTATTTATCGAAATAATTTTTGAATTTTTTTCGCACCGTTTTAAAGTTCTCAATGAGATCTATCAAATAAGATCCATAATGCATATTTTTTGAGGTTCACATTAAAAGATATAAGCCGTTGAAAATGGCACGCAGTCCCAAAATGGACTATCATTTTGGGACGGAGGGAGTATATTCATTGGTAATAGGCAAGTCTGTGGTGAAAGCAAAGGACACGATTAATTCCTTGTCTAGGTTTCGAGGAGTCAAAGGTGAGTACGCAATACCTCGGTTACTCGTATTTTCCCAAATGCTTTCCTGAAATTTATTTTGCTTAAATGACTGGAAAAGGCGTATGATGTGTTTTATTCAAGTGTTTTGAACTAGAGTGCTACTTGTTTTCCTTGAGAAACGTACTATTTCGAATAAACCGTGAATTATCGGAAAGTGGCCTATTCACGTGTATTTTCATTATGAATGAGTCGGACCATGGAATATGATTTGTGAACGTGACTGTTATGTCTTGATTGAAATTTTTCTGCTATGTTATGCGGTTCGCACGGTGTCCCGAGTTCTAGGGGACGGTAAAGAAGCTAGAAGCACGAGGAAATAAGGAAGCGGTGCAGGCCAGGCACCAAGTATGATATCGGTATCATAGGTCGTTCTCTCTGACCAGGGGTCGCTCCCATTACGTCTTGCAATACCGTCGAATACTAGTATTATTTTCGTATCCTTCCATGAAAGGATGAAGAGTCCTTCTGCTTGGACTAATATGAATGATTGGAAAGGAAACATTATAAGTATTAATGTTTTATGATCTGTTGCACCTTCCCTTTCATGAAAATTGAAGAATTATATGATGTGGAAAACGTTTCCATGGTCAAACCTGTAACCTTGATATTTCGTACCACACGAGCATTCGCTTATGAAAATCTTTTCCATTTTCCAGGGAATAGCGTGTATGGCCCCTCGACTCGTCAATGATCGTTGGTGTTAAATGGACACTCCTATGTTATCTAATGGTTTGCAATTATTATATCTTTGCACTTAGAAGCTCTGGGATTATGTTAATTATCTTCCGCTTCCGTTATTTTGGGCCATGTTGAAGACGATGAAAATCCCTAAACTATTTTTCAGCAGGCCTTCGGCGGCTTAAAATCCGCTTGGCCGGTCACGACTTCCAGGGTCGGTTTCGGGTCGTGACAAAATGACTTCTGCAGTGAATGGGCTGCATGATCTTACCTAGCATGAAGTAGCAATACACATTACAGAAAATAGAACTTGCCTTCAACATAGTGGTTTTAATTTTCAGAATATAGCATTCTAGGAGAAGAACGGACGTAGCATTGAATTGGGATCCATAGTCAACTGGTTAAGATGGATAAGAGGCTCTTGGCCTGTGGGATTGACGTAAGGGGGCAGGGATGGGTATATTTCTGGGAGTGAATATGAAGCTCATGGATACAGGTTATGCCTTGGAATGATAGACAATTCCTATAACAGGCTCAACAATACATTGGACCCCTTTACTTTCGATATGGCTTTCTAAACACCGTTACATTCTAGCTCAACAAGTTTTCCAGCTAGTTTCATTCTACTTAAGAATAGTATAACATTAATATCTCCTTGGAAATAACCATGACAATACCATGAATGTGAGATGGAAGTCTGAGCAGTTATCGAGCTTCCAAAATTGAGATTGTCACGTCATTGATTGAACAAATCTCTGGTTGTTTGCTTGAATTTCATTCAGGCACACTTCTACTAGTTGAAAATGCAGCTTGTTTAGGAGAGGCTAGAAGCATAAGTTCATTGCTAAGCATCGATACGACATCCGACATGGTAGGCCTATCGGCAGCACTCTCTTGGATGCAAAGTAGCGCAATGTTTACGTATCTCAGCAGCATATTTGTAGAAGATATATCTTGTAACAATGGATCCTTTATGCCCTCTCCCCTACCACTCTTCCACAAGTCCCATGCCTGAATGGAAAATAATGCGATGAGCATATTTCAATTTGACACATTGTCAATTGTACATGTTTACAATATAAAGAAACAAAGCAGAAAAGAAAAAGTGATGAAAAGAAAAGATGAAGAGATGAAATTATCATTGTGGTACTCACATATCCAAGAAGATTAAGGGCGTCACTATTATAAAAGCCTGTAATTTTTTTGCCACTCAAAATCTCTGGCAACAAGACTCCAAAGCTAAAGACATCCGATTTGATTGAGAAGAGACCTTCCAAGGCGTATTCCGGTGACATGTAGCGGCCGCTGGATTGAAGTATTAAATCAAACCATTCAGTAGTGTTGCTATCGCATTTTTCTACAGAAATAAGTTGTTTTGGTGCAAAGGTGCAGAAGCAAGTAATTTTATAAGCTACTTCTATGTTTTACTTACTAAGTGCCAACAATTCGATTTGTTGCTTGTGATCCATTTCCCCCAAAAATCCTTGCCATCCTAAAATCAGATATTTTTGGGTTCATATCTTTATCCAAGAGAATATTGCTTCTTTTTAAATCTCTGTGGATAATTCGTGACCTGGAATATAGATGAAGATAGAGAAGCCCTTGAGCAATTCCTTCGATGATGTTAACACGTGACTCCCAGTTAAGTATCCCATATTTGATTAGATCTGTCACGATTTCACATCCAAATTACTAAACAGAACCATCTACCTAGAATAAGTTTTCCGAGTGAAAGAAAATATACAAATGGTGAATGTATAATCCAATTAACTCAAGTATGCTGGAAGTACAAACCAAAAAGGAAGAAATCCAAGCTTTTATTGGGCATGTATTCATAGATCAAAATCTTTTCTTCTTTCTCAATGCAGCAGCCCAATAGTCTCACGAGATTGTTGTGTTGAAGTTTTGCTATGAGCATTGCCTCATTTTGTAATTCCTCCAATCCTTGTCCAGACTTTCTTGAAAGCCTTTTCACAGCCACCTCATACCCCTTCAGTAGCTTCCCCTAATATGGAGCCCTAGATTATTGAAAATGGATAGAAAACTAAAAGGAAAACAGTACTGTCTTAATAGAAACACGATAAGTGAACATAACTCCCGCAGAAAAATGCAAAGAGCCTTTCTATATAGTATTCAAAGATCAATTTTAAAGTGTTCAGTTATGTTGAATTTTACCTTGTAAACAGATCCAAAACCGCCCTCTCCCAGCTTATTTGCATCAGAGAAGTTATCAGTGGTAGCACATACACTAGCGAAACTGAACAATGGCAAATCAACTCCTTTCCTTTTACAGGTATGACTCTTGCCAGCTTCATTTGATTGACAATTGGCAGCTCCAATGCTTGTGCCAAGTTCAAATAACACCAAATCCACCCCTGCTAGGTAAAAAAAATTTGGGCCATTTGAGCTTATATAGAAGCATAATGACAAATTTTGAGTTCACAAGATATATTGTCAGCCCGTGAAAAGTGTGTAAAAGTCAAACTGGGTAATTGACGTACTACTGGAGTCATTGGTTCCGCATCTCTTGTTAATTTTTCCATACCGAAATGAACTTTGTAGTCGAGATAAATGTTGTTTATTTATAAAATCACCGAGGAGACTGAGCACTGCACTACAAACATATCCTTCCCACTACTAACAGGAAAAACATTGTTTTCATGGAACTTACATCCCCTTTAAGGGTTAGCTTGTTTTGCAAGGGCGAAATTTGTACCTTTATTTTGTGACTTTCGCCTCCACAAGCAAGAAAAGAATATAACTGTAACCAGCAGCGTCATGGGAACTGCAAGGGCTAGAATAATCCATTTCCACCACTCGATTCTTGAATCTGCAAGAGGAGTTAGGTGGACTGAATTCATGTTTAAACAGGAACAATGTATCTAATTACACCCACTATGTAATGTAGATAGGTTTGACAATTCCATTACCCTTGCGCTCGCTAACAGTTCCATTACCTTTGCGCTCGCTAAGAAACTCAGAAGCAGCTAGTCTTAGATACAAATCTCTTCCTTCAGGGTCATCGTCTGTCAGCTGATCCACATTCAAGAGCTCCTCACGAGATATGGAACACCCATCATTGCCGTCATAAGTATAAGCAAAGCATGAGCAGTTACTAAAGCAAGCTGATTGACAGTCTCCAATACTTCTAACTTGAGAGAGTACTATCGAATTGTCAGGCAACCTTACTTTAGATATCTGAAGGAACTGGTCTTTGTGTCCATTAACTTCACTATCATTACCACACTGCAAGTGCACTTTCCTCACGCACCCTCCAGTCCTGTCGCCAACATTCCAATCTCGTACAGATTTGGGTTGAAAACCACGAAAACAATGGCAAAATGGATCGTGGTTTCGATTGCAGGTCCCAAACGCCCCGCAGTAGGCGTAAATGTCACACTGATCCCTCGGCTGAGAATAAAACGAGTTCCATTCACCTCTTGCTTCAAGCCATGTAAGCACCTGAATTTGCCCTGATGTATCCAACACCATTCGACCAGTCACCGAAGGTTCTTTAAGAGAGTAAGTGAAATAACTCTCATTATCATTGGAAACATAGGTGAAATTGACCACTGGGCACCCGGACATTTGAGGCATGTGAACGAACGTCTGTCCATTCCACGGGCCACTAGTCCAATACTTGTGAGACTCTTTCAGGATGAAAAACTGATTTTTTCCTTGGGCATCAAGTTCAACAGAGAAACCTCCAGGGCCCGGGTCGTCCTTGATTTTCCGGGCCAAAATAGACCAAGGTTTTCCATTTCTCTTATCATAACCAATCTTCATACCGGGCAAGAGAGTATCTGAAGGGTAGTCGAAGCTCTGCCATAGTAAATCCCCAGATCCCCTGTCAATTAGTACCAGATTCCCTGTATCCCAAAGGGTAGCACAAGTGTTTCCACTTGATGTTACGTTAGAGGGCATATAAGAACTCCTTCCCTCCTGTATCACCAGGTTTCCATCCGCAGCTATGGTGAGAACAGCGGAGGAATTTGTGAGAGGGTGATCCCTGTTGGCTACCCAAACAACTGTTTGTACAGGAATTTTTTTGTACCAAACACCCACATAACTTATTGTTGTGGAGTACTCAATCCGAGTAAAGAATCCCAACACAAATTCATTGCCAGAAGATGTGATGTTAGTTGAGGTTGTGACTAACAGCCCTTGTAAGATTGTATCTGTTAAGGCATCGGCAAATTGCAAAAATGAAAAGATCAACAAGAAAACAGGATGAACAAAAGTTGCCATCCTCGGATTTTTGGTGCTAGCAACTTGATTTTCAGACTCAGATTTTGCCCATATAATCAACCAGGCAATTGGGTTAAGTCATCAAATACCGCCTTTTTGACAAATCAATTATGCTTCATTGTCCTACAGAGGGGGGTCAAGTCATCAAATACCGCCTTTTTGACAAATCAATTGACTTGGTTTTTGTTCTCCGAATGACCTGATAATTTTACGGTTTGTATTTCAAGGCGTGAACTTCAAGTGTGTTAAATCTCAGGGTATTTGTATTAGTACTTTGCTTGTGATGAATTTTTAAAGACAATAGGTACATGCTTAGATTTTAACTCCTGAGATTGTCTACTTACTTTGTGCATTGTTTCGATGGGGTTTTTATGTTGATTAAATTATGGGACATTTATAGGTAAAAGTTTGACGTGTCTTGGTATTATGGTGTAAATTAGAGCCCATTTGGATGATACTAGACTGTTTGGTGAATGTTTCAAATTCGTGTGTCAATGCTGAAACTGCTAGAATAGAGCAGATTGGATGGCTTGAGAAAAATCATTTGGAGGTTTTGTTTAAAATGCACGAATTTTGGTGAAAATGTTTTTTTGAATGTCTAGTTTTATTGCGACAAGTGTTGCCCCTAAAACTCCTTGTCATTGATTCACGATAAATTTGACATCATTGAAGGATTCGAAATTGATGGCTATATTAAGGGGCATAAATATTGACCTAGTGACTCTAGATATATTGTAACTAACTTCTCTTGCAAGATTGCACTGTTAAGGCATCGGCAAAAAGCAGAAATGAAAAGATCAACAAGAAAACAGGATGAGCAAAAGTTGCCATCCTCAAATTTTTGGTGCTAGCAACTAGATTTTCAGACTCAGATTATGCCCATATAATCAACCAGACAATTGGGTCAAGTCATCACCAAATACCGCCTTTTTGACAAATCAATTATGCTTCATTTTCCAGGTTCAAGTCATCAAATACCGCCTTTTTGACAAATCAATTGACTTGGTTTTTGTTCTCCGAATGAACTGATATTTTTAGGGTTTGTATTTCAGGGTGTGAACTTCATGTGCATTAAATCTCAGGGTATTTGTATTAGTACTTTGCTCTTGATGAATTCTTAATGACGATAGGTACATGCTGAGATTTTAACTCCTGAGATTGTTTACTTACTTTGTGCCTTGTTTTGATGGGGTTTTTATGTTGATTAAATTCTGGGACAATTATAGATATAAGTTTGATGTGTCTTGGTATTATGGAATAAATTAGAGCCCATTTGGATGATACTAGACTGTTTGGTGAAAGTTTCAAATTCGTCTGTCAATGCTGAAACTGCTAGAATACAGCAGATTGGATGGCTTGAGAAAAATCATTTGGAAGTTTTGTTCACATTTAAAATGCACGAATTTTGGTGAGAATGTTCCTTTGAATGTCTAGTTTTATTGTGACAAGAGTTACCCGAAGTTCCTTGTCATTGATTCTCGATAAAGTTGACATCATTGAAGGATTCGAAACTGATGGCTATGTTAGGGGGAATAAATGTTGAACTAGTGACTCTAGATATACTGCACAAGCATGTTTTCACTCTTAAAAGGCCCAAGTGGTTTGAAATGGAATATGTAGAGTTTGCAGAATTGGCAAGACATGTATATTTTCATGTATTATGGACAACAGTGATCAAAAGGTCTATGGATGCTGTTAAGTTTGTCCCAAATTGGTTAATTACAACCTTCAATGCTAGTATATGAGCCTGGGCGGCCTCTCCACTCATTGCCAATTGGTTTTGAGTTGGATGCTTTTAACATGGTATCAGTGCTAGGCTTTCGGAGGTCTTTGGACAAGACTCAGGCTATTACCCCGTTGTTTTTGCCATAAGTGGACCATGTTTCATTATGATCCCAATGTTGTGGATCCGTTGTTTACCTCTCCACGTGCGGGTTAGGGGTCGCACGTGCGGGGGAGTGTTAGAATTTGTCCCACGTTGGTTAATTATAACCTCCAATAATGCTAGTATATGAGCCTGGGCAGCCTTTCCACTCATTGTCAATTGGTTTTGAGTTGGATGCTTTAAAGGATGCGAATTGCATTTTAGGTGTTCACGAGGCCGGAGATTCATCTAGTGTGTTTAACAAGTGAGTGCCGGACTTGGCTCACGAGGTCGTGTGAAGAGGTTGATACCCTTGACACAACTTATATCTTTATAAATTGTCATATTTCTATGTACTCTGGAACAGATAATGTTCAGGGTAGTAAATCTAGCATGCTTATGAGGATTAGCACCACATGAATTTAGATAAAATTTGTGAATATTGCAACGACACGTTTTGCTTTATGGCCTTGATTATAAAGAGTAGTATTGCTGTTAATTCTGTTTGTCACATGGCATGGAAGTGAATGCTCTAAGAAGCGAAAGTTCTATAACTGTCTGTAACTCTTAACATGAGTTGCAGGCGGTTCACCTTCTCATTTTCCTTTCTCGTATAATGTCTAATAGACTAATGTCATATTGCAGGAGTGTCATCAATTTCCCTTGTTCATTCTTTGAAGTGTTCGAAATGGAGGCTGCAATCAAGTATTTAATAACATGGAGAGCAGAAACAGCACATGCATTCTCAAAATTATTGGGAACGTTGAATTTTGGAGATAAACATAAAATAAATAACCCCAATTGGTCCCCAAAAGCCATAGACAAAATTTTTATAGAAAACCTAGTAATTTCTGATAACATCAGGGCCTATTTTTTGGTTGAGCCATACCAAGTAAGGAAGTCCAAAACCACCCTCTCCGAGCTTATTGCATTGGAGAAGCTATCGTAGCAGCAGATATACCAGTAAAATTGAATAATGGAAAATTAACTTTCTTCTTTCTAACAGTATGACGCTTACCGGCTTCATTTACTACATAGTTGGAAGGTCCAATGCTTGCGAGTTGCGCCAAGGTCAAATAACAACAAATTCTCTCCTGCTTGGTGAGAAAATGTATGGGTTTGTGATTTCTCAATTGTTTTTTTTTTTTTGATAAATAGAAGAAGATATAATAGATGCTCGAAAAGATTACATAGAGGAAAAGAGGGGGAGAGAAAAGAGAAGACTCCAACCAAGGTTGGAGAAGCCCGAAGGCGAAAACACCTATTGGGACGAAGCCCAAAAAAGAAAAGAAAACCAAACCCATAACCCAAAAACAACCACGCCAAAAGCCAAAGAAGCCAAACCCAAAGACCAAAAAACGACCACGACAACCAGCAACCAACCGAACGAACCACCACCCTTACTAAACCAAACCGAAAGGGCCTATACGACTCAAGAGATTTTCTCCCCTTTCTTAGCTTTGAATTCGTCTTCAATCAATTCCTTTCTGGAAGAACATTTACTTCAAGATTTCTCCCAGTGGTCATTGTGGCTATGTATTCTTCTTCCATCCATTTCTTCTTGTTGCTAACTTCCTCTTGATTCGTATGCCCAGACTCAGAGTGCCTGCTTTCCCCCAAAGAACAAGGACTAGGGCCAAGAAGAGATTTGTCATTGTTTCTTGTTTTCTTCAAATCCAGCTTTAACCGCCTCGAATTGTCCTCCCTTTTGTCTGAGTGATACATCTTAGAAAAAAGAGAAGCTTTCAAGGGAGTCTGTCTCCAAAAGGGAATAGATTTCCTTCGACCCCCTTGTTTGGTCCGACTCTTTTTCTTATGTCTCTTGAGCTCCACAAAATTAATTAGAGGTTCTGCCGAGATAAGCTCTAGGGAATGGCAATCGTCATCATCAGTTGACTGAATAGGGTCGCTACCTTCAGAGCTCATGCAAACCCCAAACGATTTTACCCCTATGTCATTGCCAGGGAGGGAGAGGGCAACAGACTCCAACACCAACGATTCTAAACCCACTAAGGAGTACTCTAATCTATGAGGAGAAATAGAGACCTCATTTTATTCCATTTCCAAAGTCTGAGCCTCCTTTGGATCTTTTGGAGCATGTGAAAGCTGGAATTCATTGACACTCGCCGAATCAATCCCAAACACTTTATCATTCTCCGAATGGAAAATGCTTGATTCCACCTTTCTAAAGGAATCATCCTCCTCGATTCTGACTTGGTATGTTATCCCATCAACAAGAAGATCAACGACCCCTTGAATCCTTTGAATATTTCCGGTAGCGATCAGAATTCTGCCCTTTTCGTAAGACCCTTGTTGCAGGGTGTTCCCGTCCACCTCAAGAAAATCTCCACATAAACTGCCAATCTCCTTGAAAGTTTGCGAGGACCAAGCACTCAGAGGCATCCCAAAGCATGAAATCCAAACGAATCTCTCCTCACTGGCTTGCTCGCCATTCCAAGGTTTGATGTAAAGACCCATGTAAAAAAAATCACTTTTTGGAGAAGTTTCGTTTTGGCCGATAAAAAGTCCCAGTAATTGCTCCTTGGATTTTTCTAAGCACAACGGTATAATCGAAAGTTAATTTTGAGTAAAGCAAAGTCGTCTTTCACCCATTTTCTTCGGAGAAAAATGTGTCGTTTTTCGGTTTTGTACTAAAAGTGGGGGGATGAGATTTTGATGTGATTAAAATTTTAAAATTTTGGAAATGCCATTGTTTTCAAATGGGGGGTACTTCCTTATTTTCATAAATAAATTACAGTAAAGAAAACTCAAAAATTATAGTCTTTACTTAAATTTGGTTTATGAAAATAAGTATTGTGGTCACATTTGGGTGTGTAGTGTAATAGGGAGGATATAAGTGTAGTTTGGGGAAAATTTGGAAAAAACATTTCACTCTCTCTTCTCCCCTCACAGCCGGCTCTTCCTCTCTCCCTTCCTCTCTTAAAAATCTCCCACAAACACACCTCAAATCTCAACCAAAACCAAATTCCTTCAAGGTTCGACCATAAAATCTCCTTCTCTACGTGATTTCAAGCTTGAGTTGTGTTGGTTTTAGCTTGGAAGTGGGTATTTCGGGTTTGGAAGCTCAAGGTCTTGGGTTTTTCATTTTCAACTCATTTGGAGCAAAATTCGTGAGGTAGGGAAACAATTACTACCTCCTCTAGTT
>JAXBDA010010492.1:0-10420 GCA_036023075.1 Gaultheria prostrata
TCTCATTGAGAACTTTAATATGATGCAAAAAAATTTGAAAATTATTTTGGTAAATACATTATTTTTTAGTTTGAAAATTGCACGTAGTTTCGTAGGGGGCAAACATTTTGGAACGGAGGGAGTAATACTTTATCCTATCACGAGGGATTGAATTTAACACCCTTGCTTCTATTATTGATCTATGTTTCTAAGATCAAAAGTAATTTAGAGGCCCTTATCTGCCATCTTTTTCTTAGGTAGAAATAAAACATGAGGAGATGCAGATTTTCATGAAATTGGTAACAGATATTTCACAAATGTTTCAATTTTAGGGTCATTGTGAGGAAGGGATTGTTGGGCCTGGAGTGCCCCATGGATTTGGTTACATAATGCCTGCGACAGCCTTAAAAACAGACTTCAGGTGCAATGTCGAATGCCATAAAAGACTTAACCGTCCTAACACCAATTTATTTTAGGAGAGATGGTAGAAAAATGGTTCGACACCGCAAGTACTCTTGTCTTCTCTTTCTTATATTTCTTTCTACATCTCTCTTTTATATTACAAATTTATTTGTTTAGAAATTGAACACACCCAAACCTCAATCCTCTTTTTAGTATGCAGAAAGCAAATGGTAACAAATAATTCCTTTCTCTGTCTGACCTACTTTCATTCCCTTTTGGAAATGGTATAAAAGTACCTCTAGCTACCAACAGATAGAAATAGTGAATAACCTGATTTTGGAAATTGATATATCTAATCGAAGAGATTTTGGAATTTAATTTATCAAGCAAGTGTGAATTTATTATTGTTATTTGCTTTTGTTGCCTGAATTATGGCCATTTTTAGTATTTATCTCTCAGTTTTTTTATTATCTTAATATTACACGGGAGACTTTTTTTTTCCACTTGGTTAACACATGTGGTTTGGTCCCTGGAAGTCTTCGTCTGCCACCTGGTTGTGTTTGAACCTACTTTATCTTCTTCACATTCTGCTTGTTTTGAGGTTTTTACTGCAGCTCAATTGTGCATTGTTGACCAAGCTATACTTTCCCCTTTTCCTGTAAAAGGTACTGGGAGCATTGAAAAGCTACGGAGTTGAAAATATTCAGGACGTACTTTTGCCGGGTGATACCAAGAAAGAAGGGAAGATCAAAGGTTTTGCACTTCTTGAGTTCAACACCCACTTGGACGCCGTGGCAGCATTGGAATGACTAAGAAAATCGAATGTTGCTTTTGGCCTCGATAGTAGTGCTAATGTTGCTTTTGCACAAACACCAATACATCCTAATCAAGAAGTTCTGTTACAGGTTAGAGAGCTAGTAGTATATGTGTTAACTGTTCCAGAAGATAGTTAAGCTTTTCACTTATTAAAAAAAAAAGATAGTTAAAGCTTTTGACAATCCAGTTCTATTGTGCTTCCAAGTTTGGTTGTATGCCTTAGGCAACTTGAATTTCTGCCTTATCTTGGTTGTGTGCAAAAGTATTGGGAAAGCTACGATTCATTAGTAACTGCTTGTCAGTTTGCCCCATCGTCATATATTTCATCTATACTTGCTGAACTGATAGCTGCATTTTAGATGGCATTTGTATAGATGCCATATAGTTATTTAAATAATTTGGTTTTAATGTTGGAAACATATAGATGACACAAACATTTTCCTGTTGTAGCTTAAGACTGTCTTTATGGAAGGCCTGGCTGATTCTTGGGATCGAGACTCGAGAGAAAGTAAATGGAATTTGTAAACAGTTTGGTGAGATTGTGAAAGTTAAGCTATCTCGGATCCTAGGCTTTCGTTTCTCGAGAAAGTGCTATAACGTGGGTGGACGGGATCAATAATACTCAAATTGGAGAAGGAGAAATCAAGGTGGTAAAAGTGTTATTTTTCTTTCAAATTTCCATTTTTTTGCTATGGATGCAGTATTCTTACTGTTGAACTGTCATCATCATCTCAGGTGAAGGCAAGCATTGGACAGCCTCATTCAAATGGTCGGCTTGAAAATGAGGTATAAGAAATCGAGTTGTTCAAACTACAAATGAAGAGACTGAAATAGTAAACAAAACTGGATCTTCAGAGATGAGAAGTGCTAAAAAAAGGGAGAAAATTCTTTCTAAGCCAGAGTTTGGTGGAGGAGGAAAGCCAAATAAACCCCACATCGTCACTGAGGGTGGTAAACATGTTGGAGGGCCGTCCAAGGTCGAAAGCGTAAATCACAAGAGAAACAACCAAAATTTTAATGCTGGGGTAACGGCAAGAAGGTATATTGACCCAGTAAATTAATACAGTAATCAACTATGTTAAGTGGATCTTGGGTACATGTGCTGGGTACAGGTTTGTGTTTAAGTGTTAGATTCATATAATTTCCATTTCAATGATACCAAAATGCGTCATTATATATATATTAGTTTGGATGTAGGTTTATCTGAGAGGATAAAAAGTGTTTACGAGGTTTGTTGGGGCATTTCGTGATAATGTAGGAGTTCTATGCATGTTCAAGGTGAATTCAAATTACAATTTATGTATGCTAGGTGAATGTCCAACTAAGGTCACAGATGACAAAGCCTTATCCGAGTGTTCGACATGGGTACTTATACGTATAGACGATAGTGTATTGAAGAGTCCATGTAACGTAGTTACCAATTGAACTAGTTTTATGCAAGTCTGGAGAATGACTTTTATTTTCTGAATGTGTAGGAAACAAGCAGAAAGGCAAAGTGAAAATTTCAGGAAACCAAAGAGAGATCCTTACATTAGAAAGGAGCCGGATCATGGTGCAGGTTTCATCACTTGTAAAGATCGACATGCACCTAGATATCCTGGATCTACTGTTGGTCATCCTAATCATGCGTACAACACCGTCTCAGGATCTAAAAGGCCATAAGCAGATATGGTAAATTTCCTTCTTTTCATGGTTTCCCGAAAGTGCTTTCCCTTTTGGAAAGCGAAGTAAAATGTTCGTAACTTTCCAATGCTATTCGTTATCAATAAACTATAAATGTACTTGAAAGTGATAAGAAGTTCCAACAAGTTAGAAAATAATACCATTTACTTTAATTCAAACACAAATTGCATGTCCCCTTGAAAACTTAGGATTTCCAAACAGATGAAGAATAATGGGGAGACTAGTCTTCTGCGTTTACTAGTCTTGCAAGTATGCATTTTCTGGCTTGATCTCACAACATGGTGTTTTTTTCAGGAGCCATATGCTGGGTTAATAGATCCTGTTATTCGGAAGCATGGTCGAACTTATCTAGAGTACCTTAAACCTCCTCTTGGAATTCAGCATCAACCTCGTTTAGGGTACCTTGAGCATGCTGTTGCAACACAAAACCAACCTCATGTACGAGTCCATCAACCTGATTTTGGATCTCATGGCAGGCATCTTGAAGGGTACCATGTACGTGCTGTTGTGCCACAAAGCCAACCTCATATACTAGTCCATGAACCTGATTTTGGATCTCATGGCAGGCCTCATGATGGAGGCCTTGAACCTGCTGTTAGTATGCACAGTCATCAATCTTACGCAGGATATCTTGAACCTGCCGTGAGAAGGCAAGGTCAATCTCATGCTGGATATTATGATTCTGCTCTGCAAAAGACGATCGCAATCCCTATGACCTCACGTTGATACATTTCTTAACTAAGTTCCTCTCACTTTGACTGCCATACATAATTTCAAAATTTAAAGCAAAAGTTTGTTGGATTTTTTAGTGTGCAAAGAATTGTTTAGTTTCTTTTTCTTGCAGCATGTTCTTATGATTCCCATTCCGTCAACAAAATAACGGATTCATAAAACTGAAGTAGACTCTTATCCATATGTTTGGTTTGTGAAACGTGATTTTGGTTTGGTTTGCTACTCCACGACTATGATGGAGTTTGATCCAAATATTTTTTGTATTGTACTTTCTTCCTATGTTGTTTTTTTTTAATATTCTTTTTTTTTTTGTCATTCGTCATTCCTAACCTATTACATTACATGGGGAGGGGAGAATGAGATTCGATCGCGGGATGCATTATGGGGAATCCAAGAGATCTACCGCATGAGCTAGCCACCACTTGCTTATTATTCTTTGTATGTGTGGTTTTGGCTCAAATCCTGAACACTGAGAAAATTTTGTGTGCCGGACGGGTACCGCCACGTGGTACCCTTATGCACACCTGAACCATCCAAACGTGGTTTGGACGGTTCAAATTTGTTGGGGTAAATTTGCACCTAAAGTTTTAAAAAATGTCACCCTTCAATCTGGCCCGTTCAAAACACATTTAGACTGCTTGGATACGCCGACAGGCAGTACATGTTTGGCATGCAAGTTTTTCTCCTGAACACCATATTCATCTGAAGTCATAAACATGAACGAAATATCTGAAGAATGAAACATTTATACCGAGAGCAACATACCATTCTGCACCATGAAATTTGTCATAAAGTCTACATTAACAAGAAAATTTAGTACTTTATACAAACCCTAAGCCTATTTCTTTATACGACTGAGCCTCATTTGGCGAAAGAATAAGCACCAAAAACTATATATTTTATGATTTAGAACATACCAAAAAATCTCTTGATTTTCCTCTTGAATCTACCAAAAGTAATTAAAGGCAGCTAGCATTGTATCAGACATAATAAAATCAGAAATACAATTCGACATCGAATTTAATTAGCACTGGCTGCTTCCATCAACCCATTACGTATTCTGGTCACCTATATCCCTAACATGACCAGGACGATGCGGAATGAAAACAGTGAGAGAAGTTCAAGATGTTCGATCTCTTTCAAGCCATCTGTTATTGCCTACCTTCGCCTTGCCTCGCCACGCCAACCCTGGCCTCCTAGGTACTTGGCTTCCGCATCGGCTTCTGCTTTTTGCACTTGGAGAATTTTCTCTGCTTCACCTTTGTATACATTTGCAAGCTGAAGCCTCTGAGGTGTAATAAAATAAAGGAAAAAAATTTGTTCCATTCCATAAAACGCAATTAAACCATTGGAGTGACAGGCCTAGAATCAAGCAGCTAGATTCGAAGCCGCCGCCGCAATTTTCATTTGAGGGGTGCCAAAAAAAATTCTTACATTCACATTTACAACACTCTCTTGTGCCCCAAACACATGGTCGACCGCAATCTCCTCAACCACCTGAAATTACCAAGTAACCTATTGCTCTTGAAAACCAAGAGTTCATGTGTAGGCTGTAGCTTTCCATTCATCTTTCAAATCAGAAGGAACCAGTCAGCAGTCACACCAGCAGGGACAAATAGATGACTAAGCAATTAAAACTACAACTTCCACAAAGACCACAATAGACGAGGAATGTTAATTAAGTCATAATAATCAAATAGCAGCAACAACTTACCTTCTCAAGTTCCTCCAAGTCAGCTTGAGCAACATCACCTTTTTGCCCAAAGAGCTCATCTAGGGTCATTTTTGGAACATGGGCTCGGACAATTGAAGAAATATGTGATGCAGATTAGAATACAGCGGAAAGAAAAAACAAATACAACGCAAGAATGAGGGGAAATGTTTACTGGATAATGAAAATTACGATCAAAGACGTAAGCTTGAATCTGTTCTTTGGGGTTTTGCAACTCATAAAATGCATCATCAGCATTATATTTAATTATTCGGTACTGAATCGAGCAAAGCATTTGCACAAAGGCATTGTCCTGCATGAAAAAAAAACAACTTTTCATAACTATCATCGTTCTCTGATAAACGCAACCAAAAACTGCCTCGCGCCTACATTAACTTTTGGTGCCCAGTTTATAGCTACAAACCATGACAGCTTATTGCTCCACAAACCAAGTGTTTCTTCCTTAGATACACATTAAAACAGCTGGTAAAAAAATGTTCAGCTATAAAATCAGATAATAAAACAACACCCTGTGATTGTGAAATCACGGTGCTACAATCAAACATAGATTGCTACCATGCGGTGCAGTACTTTATGTACTCTTCAGCGGAAGTTTCTGCCGTTCAAATGCAAAAATTGCTGAAATGATTACTCATTCGCAGTTTAAATATGAGGGCCTACGGATTGCTTTTCCCGAACTACTAGTCTGAAGGAATTGCTCTTCTATGAAATGATACATTTCATCGCTTCTAGCCTTAGCCCTGTCAATTGAACACGTCCTAAGAGTAAATAGTTTAATCAAGAGAAGAAAATCTCTTCCCTCGCTCCTCACCAATTCTCTAACAATGAGAAGGAAATCGAATCGATTTCCTGCGTGGAGGCTTCGTCTATATCTATACGTTCGATTCTTTCTTCCTGCGTGGAGGCTTCGTCTATATCTATACGTTCGATTCTTTCTTCCTGCGTGGAGGCTTTGTCTATCTATTAAAGAATTAATTTGTAATTGATTTCAGATAAAAGGAAAATTCTGATGTTCACAAGTTTCTTTCTTTGTAAAATCGAATCGATTTGAGGGAGAGAGAGAGAGAGAGAGAGAGAGAGAGAGAGAGAGGACCTTGGTTTTGGTAACGATGCGGACGTCGAGAGTGCTGACGGACGGGAATATTATCGCCGTCGCTCGTTTCCAAGGGAACACTAGATTATATGTGAAACTGGTTATTACGGTTTTTATTCAGTATATTTAAACCTATTTTAAGAAACATATATACATTTAGATCAAATATCAATCGGTATCTAATTAATATAAATTTTTTACATGATATGTATTTGTCTGCGTTCTACAATATGAATGTCTCAGATCCTCAAAATATCACTGAGATAGATAAAAAGCCTATTTAAAGTCTTCTAAGAGTTGTTAATATGAAATGAGATATGATTCAATTTATCTAAATTCATTTTAAGGAATAGAAGTTCATTTAGATTAAGTACTAGTATGTATTTTATTTACGAGATATTCGTACATCATATTTGTTATAATAATTTCTAGAAGAAGAATATCTCGGATCATTATATAATGGTGGAGGTAGATAGAAATTGTTTTCATAGTTCTTAAAACTAAAATGTTACTGTAGTACCTTTGTAGTACCTTTGAACGAGGTCGCTTTAGAGGCATAACACAGGTTGAACCTGTGTCATGACGTGGAAAATGTTTTTAAAAAAAACAAATCGGGTTCTTGTTATTTTTCCCACGCACAATACAGAGAGAGATGGGCGATCAGACGAAGAAGACGAGAGGGGACGGCCACCATCCCGGCGTAAGAGGACCAGACGGGCGACGAGTTTCAAGCCAAGAAGAAGAGGAGCTATCAGCTATGGCGGGTAGCCAATCCACTGTAGCAATGGCGACGTTCTATCTGCCGTTTGAGATAACGATGGAAATCTTGTCGAGATTGCGATTCAAATCTGTGTGCAAAAGCTGGTATGATCTGATCAAACCCCTGATTTTATTGGCAAACATGTTCTAACCCAGTTCAATCTCAATTTCATCTCTCTCCTAGCAACCACTTGCAATTACGAAACTGAAAGCATGGCGTGTCTTTAATTTACGGTGATGGGTTTAATAGTATTGGCCCTTTTGCAGAAAGCAAATGATAACAAATACTCCTAATTCCTTTCTCTGCCGGACCGACTTTCATTCCCTTTTGGAAATGTTATAAAAGTATCTCTAGCTACCAACATATATATAGAAATACTAGTGAATAACCCGATTTTGGAAATTGATATCTATAATCGAAGAGATTTTGAAATTTAATTTATCGAACAACACGTTCAATCTACAACCACAATGCCCTACAGATTTTGGAAAGAGTCATGGAAATCGCTAAACAGAAAGATAGTTGTGGTGAACACAAAACAGAAAAGACACAGATATTCGTGGAAACTTCAACGTGAGCAAAAAACCGCGGGTCCACTATAATTGAAGAATATGGAGTCCATAGACAAACAAATTGGAATGAGTGAGTAGAATATACTACGAGAAATGCTTAGGACACATCCAATTAAGTTTATATCCATTCTTGTTACACAAGTTCATCGCTTGAAAATTTAGTCACATTCAAATGCATTCCTTCAAACTAGAACAAATGCAGATTTTTAACATGATAACACACCTCATGAATATAATGTAACAAGACAAAGACAATGGATGATCTATTTTGGCTGTAGGATACTTTGAGAGATAAGCAAGATTATTTCTCTCAATATCATCTTTTCGGCCTAAAAATTAAAATACATAGGGTAAACTATAATTGAACTACTAATAAGATTATAATAATTAAGTTGATGTTAAGAAAATCGAAAATGTTACGGACACAACACTCCTCTATGATGAGTCATTGTTCAAAAAAAAAAAAAAGAACGAAGAAAAATAAGGTGATGAGTTATCATTTTTCCAAACACTGCCGGTTGGAATCCCACGACCCTTCATTAAATACCCCCTCCTCCAGTTTGCTTTATATACCTCCAAATTCCAATAGGGTCATGCCTAGAATTTTACCTTGCTTTTGGAAAGGCCTTCAATTTGCTCAAAACTGGAAGCAAAACACAGGAGAAAAACAAGTTCACAGACAACTATGGCTTGTTGGTCTGCTGAAAAAGCCATTAAAGCCTATCTCAGAACCTTGAAAATGGTAAGCATCATCACCCTGTACTGAATTTCAGTACATGATGATGTGCATGTTTGTGGGGTTTTTTTTCATTTCAAGATCACATTAAGGTTAACTTGTATGTTTCGGTCATTTCTCATGGGTTTCTAATGATCTTGATTCAGGGAAAGAGAGAGGAAGACCAAGGCCTAGACATAGCCGAATTCATCTCAGCCCTGGCTGCCGGCAACAATGCCCAGGTCATGGTGGTTGCTAGTGCTGGTGCCGACTCCACCACCCTAGCCCTGGTGGCTGCAGCCCATCAGACAGGCGGCCATGTCATTTGCATCGTCCCTGGCCTTGACCAACTCCGCCTATCAGAACAAGCATTAGGACACAATGCAAGTCGAGTAGAGTTTGTTGTTGGGGAAGCACAAAATTTAATGTCAACTTACTATTTGGAAGCAGATTTTGTGCTTATAGATTGTCATTTAGGAAATCATGAGGATATTTTCCGAGCAATGCGCGCTGGGAGGAGGAGGAATGGAAGCATTGTTGTGGGGTACAATGCATTTTGCAGTGGATCATGGCAATGGAGTGGAATGAGAGTTCAGTTGTTGCCTATAGGAGGAGGATTGTTGGTCTTTAGAATTTCTGCTAATGATGAGATGAAAAATGGAAATTCAGGGTGTGGAAAGAGCCATTGGGTTGTAAAATTAGATAAATGCACTGGTGAAGAGCATGTTTTTAGGGTCAGATCTCCTCGTGGAAATAGGTAGTTAAAGCTTAGAGTTTTGTATATCAGATTTCTCTATTGAGATTTTTGTGGGATAGATTGTACTGAAATATTCATGAATTTCTTGAGTTAATTAATGAGAAGATGTCTTTTGGTCTTGAACGGTAGATACACTTCCATATGTAAAGTTAACTCGTTTTTTGTTTTTGGAATCCGATAAAACTGCCCTCACGCTACAAAAGCAGAATGGCATTAAAAATAGACAAAAGAGAAACTGGGGGGGAATACACACCCAGTTGATGGGTAATTTCCCAGACTTTGCTAAGGCAACTATAGAGTGGGCTGCTTTGTTTGCCGCCCGACAAACCCAGTTGAACTTTAGATCTTCCAATTGAGGAAGTTCCCGAATGTCTAGAACTAGAGCAGCCACATCCCATGGAGGAACCAGTTCCGAAACGTTGAGGAGAATGGCTTAATTGTTTGTTATTGATTCTAAAAGGTAACTCGTTTGTTGATGAAAAGTTTGTGTTTATGAAAGAGTGCTTTTGGTGAGCTTTGGTCATCTATAAATAGATCATGAAAATCCAAATTTTGGTATGTGTAAATATGCGCGATTTACGTTGAAAGACTCTCAAACCTTCCAATTTTGCTTGTAATGGCATTCTGGTGCATTTTCAGCCAATATAGAGTACATCTGCATTTGGAGCCAACATGATCTGAGAACTTTTAGTATATTTGCAGCAGCATTAGTAAACGTATGAACCTGAATCGGGACCATCGTGTTTATGGGAGAGTGCATATAAGAGCATGCCAGGAGTGCGCCTAGAAGAGTGCACATGAGAGCACATTTGGAGATGTGCTAGGCGAGTGTATTTAGGAGAGTTACACTTAGAGTGTGCCAAGAGTTGGAGCACACCTAGAGTGGGTGTGAGCGAGATTACCTCGTGTAAGGGGCAGATGTGTGCTGGGGCCACATGGGGCCCGGAATCCCCAATTTAAAAAATTCTATATTAGTGTAGTAGGTAATTTTGAGTTATTGATATTATTAATGTAAGAGAATTTTAATTAGGCATCCTGTACCAAAATTATCTTTATGATTCCATCCTATGAGATTTGAATAGTTATGATTCCATCCTGTAAATGGATAATCGGACCATTATGCCCTTTATTAATTCCATTATTACTAATATATAGAAGATCTTTAACTCCCTAAAAGAT
>JAXBDA010010493.1:0-10416 GCA_036023075.1 Gaultheria prostrata
CGGAGCAGTTTTTGCTAAAAACATTTTAGCAAAAACTGCTCCGATCAACCCCTTCCGAGTGTTTTTTTTTAACAAATCCTCGCGGTGGACCTTAAAAACACGTTTTAAACACATCTAACGGTTCAGATCGTCGAGATTTGGTCCGGAAAGTGACGAAAACACAGTGGTAGACAGGTTAACAGCCATCCAACTCCACATCAGCGATTTCCGTTACCCATTTGACAGAAGTAGACGGTGGGGGGTAAATTGATTAACGGAGTGAAAGTTTGGGGGGTAATTTGAAGTTTCGTTAAGTTCAGGGGTTTTTGAGACATTGAGTGCAAAGTTCAGGGATTTTTTTGAAATTTTCCCTTGATCTTATTTGATAGATTTCGATTAGTTCTATTGTACAAAAGTTTGCAAAATCATGAAAACCATTATAAATTGAAAGATATAAGCAATAAAAGATGACACTAATTCCATAAATAGACCAACAAAGGCGGACAGCGGGAGGGTAGCGGATCCGTTGTCCCAAACTCCGTATCCCAACTCTGTGTCCTGTGCATCCGAGCTGTCCATCCAAGTAATTGAGGGCTTAGATTTCATATCATTCCAAACAAATCTGAGTCATCCATGTTCATCTGCGAATCCAAGCCCTCGATTGCTCAGATGGACGGCTCGGATGAACGGAACAGGAAGTTGGGACAGGATTTTCGGGACAGCAGATCTGCTTCCCAGAGGGAGTACTACTTTAGAAACAACAAAAAAAATCGATAGTTGTTATTCTAGTCTCTAGGGATTGGATACACAACGTACGTAGAAGTTGTTCTATGTGATATTATGATGTAGTCGATAATTTGAATTTGTTATTAACAAAAAAATTTGCTGAAATTAAGAAGTTTTAACAAATAAATAGGCTAATTGAACTGGTTTTCATTAGATGGATTTGGAATCTTAAGCAAAACCCAATTATTAATTGGACGAGCTTGAGTATACACATAAGTTCCATTATTATGGAATGCATGCAAGTCCAGCCCAGCCCGGATCTGGCCCATTAAATGTGCACCCGTAAAAACACATCAATGTAGAAAAGGGCGTGCACTTGGGTGCTATGCACTGTGCCGTGCATTCCTTGGACATCCGATTGTGTTTTGGATGGACTGAATGTGTTTTAATTTTTTACCGGTAAAAATTAATTAAAATTGCCAGGCCGTCCAAAACATGATCGGATAGCCGAGGGGTGCATATCACGGTACATAGCACCCGGATGCACATGACCCACCCCTGGTCCGTAGAAAAGCAATCTAAAGAGAAATATTTCCAAAGAAGTGCAAGATTTTTCAAGAAGCAATGGAATTGATTTCTTAAACAAACTTTTTTTTTTCATAACGTTGCAGCACAATTTATACGTACTATGCAATTGATGTGCCAGCTTCCTGGCCCACGAGAATTATTATTAGGAGTTTTTTTTTTTTTTTTTGGGTGTGTTGATAGATGAAGTTTCGTACTTTTTTATCATCCATTTCAAGGTATTAGACCTAAATATGCCACATTTAGGTTGTGTTTGGTTTATTAATGGAATGGAATAGAGGTAGGAATAAAATGAGAATGGAATGAGATGGAAATAACTCTACCATTCCTTTCCTGTGTTTGGTTATACTTAGAAATGAGTTTCAAAATTGCTATGCCAATAGTAAATTTGGAATGACAATAGTGAAATTTGGAGTGACATTAGTGAAATTTGGATTGACAATAGTAAATTTTGAAGTGGAAATAGTGAAATTTGGAGTGGCAATAGTGAAAGTTGGTGTGGTGGTAACAAATTTGGTGTGGCATCAATAACTAGGGGGGAATCGAATGACGATTCCTTGCTTTTTTAATGGAATGATTATTCCTTTATTTGAGGCAATGAGAATTCTATTTGGATTGACGATTTCTTAACTTTTTGATAAACAAAACATATGAAAGGAATTTCAACGGAATCGTCATTCCATTCCAATGTCCATTTTATCCAACCAAACACACCCTAGATCGGTTGATACATGAATTGAACAAGCCGAACAATTAACTATTCAAATTTAAGAACATGTTAGTTAGGCTTGCCAATGAAATGAGCCAATTTTAAACAACAAACTTTAATCGAACCGATCTTAGACGACCTGTAATCAAGCTAATCAACAATAGATTGATTTTTTAAACATCATGAGTCAAACAAAAGGAGTCGTAACTTGTTTGAGCTTTAATTTAGGGACTCGAGGGTTCATATAGTAAGGCCATGGTCACATTGATTCTGTAGATGGGAAGTGAAGATAAGACTCAATTTTTTGGAAAGATAAGTTTGAATTTTTAGGAAAGATGATTTCATTTCTTACTCTATTTTATGAGATAAAAAATGTTCATTAGTAAATAGTAATAGATTTACGGAAACTAAAATCTCCAACAATATCTGCCAATGAATTTCAAGACCTGGTCAGAAAAACATGCCAAATTTTCTCTCCCAAACCACTGATTCTGTGTCCAAAAAGCTTCCTATAATCAAGGTGAACCTCCAAAGCCAATTTTAGATTTTCACTAAATTTGTAAAATCTTATTTAAATCACCCTTTGTTCCACAATTGAGCCCCTTCCTATTAACACCCCTGGACAAAAACAGGGAGGCCCTTAGAGAGAGAGATAGCAAAAAAAAAATTGGAGAGAGAGAGAGAGAATTGCAACCATGGCTTTGAGAAACTACCCCTCTTTCTCACTCCTCTTTGTGGCCGCCGCCGTTGCTGTCGCCCTCTTCGCCGCCGGTGGAGCCGAAGCGCGGTTCAGTGGCATCAACCCATGGTGCAAGACCTCTGATTACAAGATGCTCTGTAACAAAATGGTGAAGGGAGCAACAACCCAAATAGGTACTCTAGAAAATAATTCGCAACTTTTATTTTGTTTTAGGAGAATGCATTTTTTTTTTTTTGAAATTTTATATCTCTCATCTATTCCGCTTATTGTTTTCTTTCTAGTTCGATATAGTTCCGTCAATAATTTATATAGAACATTATTATTATTCGGATTGAATTTAAAGATCACACGTCTCATAACTATCGTTTGTCTCGTCTTTATTTTTCACACAGCTTCATTAATTGTGTTATTTTAGGCTAGGTGTCTAGTCCTTTTTTTTTTTTTTTTGTTCAACGCATATAATTTTATTCATAAAAGCTAAAGGATGCTAATAGAGAATTCCAATTGCAATATAATGTCAAGAATAAATAACACATCTAATATATAAACATGCCGAAAATCACGAAAGGAGGTTAATGTTTATGATTTAGACATGAGCAGCCTAAAACTCTCAAAATGGGCTTGAATAGGGCGGTGGCCTGGGCTCTGACCTAAAATTTAAACAACTTTTGTTTACGCCCTCTCGAATTTAAGTTAATTCGCAGTATTTTAGCTTTTGTTTGTGAAAAGTCTTATTATTTTGAGGTTAGCTCAACAAATTTAAGCAAGTGATTAAATGATTTTATTTTGAACCCATGTTGTGATTTTCCTGGAAATCCATCAATGGCCTTGAATGGCCCAATTGAAACGTTCATACACGGACATATATAGGTGGGCATTTCTATCGCACCAAACCAACAAAGCAGTTTTCGTCGTTATTGCAATGTGAGATTTTTATTTTTTATTTTTTGTAATTAAGAGTATCCCAGACTTTCAATGAACTGGACTATTCTCTCCAGTCTATCTGTCAGCACTAACGCATTTGCGTGATATGAGGTGACCCCAAAAACAAATCGGTACCGAAGGAATTATCGATGTCGTACAACGTTCCTTTTATTTCTTTTCCGTTGGGGCCATATAGTGCTCTTGATAGTTTAGAAACCTTAAACCACGTAACTTGGATCACTCATTGTGTCTCACTCACTTACAAAAATATCCCATTATATTTCATTCGCTAAATATGACATCGCTACGTAATTTGATGGAAGTACCCACTCCGGATCCGCTGTCCCCCTTTGGTGTCCCTCTTTGATGTCCTACCCCTCCACATATGCCACGTGGCATACTAAAAAACCCCTTTAGTCCATTATATCATTTCTCCGTTAAAACCCGCTCTCCATTAGAACCCTTTAGTTTCATCAACTTATGCCTTGTCAACAAAAAGAGATACTTTCGAACATTCATGTTAAACTGATACATATACAGAGAAAGAAAGACCTTTGGTGGAGAAGGCTTAGATAGGAACTCATCGGGATCGACCGTAGTGTTCGAGTAAGGCTCTCTTCTGCTCAATCGCCATATCATTTTTTGATTCTGGTACATTCAGTAATCCAATTGAACAAAATACTCGATCTAAACTAACGAAGAAAAAATTTCTAGCATTCAAAACATGGAACAGAACAATCCAATTGAACAAGCAGTGAATTGTCAAAAGGGTTGAGTGGCGTACTAGAAGATAAGACGATAACAGGTCGGCGTCGCCGATTGGTGGTTCTTGAGGGAAAAGCTATGAGCAAGAGATTGACGAAGTGAGGTTGGAAGTGGTGGTGAGGTGGTGAGGTGGAGAGGGGAGAGGATTGGAGGTTGAGGAGACTATGAAACTGCCATTGGTAGAGCTCGAATTTTGGAACCAAGGGTTTAAGAGAATGGGTTTTAACGGATAGAGGATTTAACAGACTAAAGGGGTTTTTTAGTGTGCCACGTGGCAGCTGTGGAGGGATAGGACACCAAAGAGGGACACCAAAGGGGGACAGCGGATCTGGAGTGGGAAGTACCACGTAAATTACACCACGTCTTTTTCCAAGAGTATTCAATAATTTGAATACTAGTGTAATTATTTAATGTGGCAAGCACTGCTTGTATTAAAAAAAAATAGGGTGTCTAAAATTTCCGTACTTTTCTTTAAGTTATTTTCCGACTATTGTTTCCTACTGAAATAAAGTCTTATGATCCGTTAACAAATTTCCGTGTCCAAAATTTCTCTTAACAGACGCACTCGCGAACGCCGTCCAGTCGACACTGGACGTGACAACCCGCATGGCCCCGCTGCTGGACGGTCTGGCAGCCCAACAATTCAACCTCCCAAACGTGACAAAAGATTCCGTGGTCTCGACGTGCAAAGAGAACTTCGGCAACGCGGCCGACAACCTTAAGGACGCCCTGTTTTACATCCAGACTAAAAAGGACACTTACACCACCCTCGACCGCGTCCAGACGGCCGAGACCGCCTTGTACACCTGCTCTGACGCCATTACGGAGATGGGCGGCAGGTGGACTAACACCCCGTTGGACAAGGCTAGCAAGATTATTTTCAAGTTTGCTAGCAATTGCTTGGCTGTGGCTACCCAAACTTAGGCGTGGAAATATCAAAAGAAGGTTGTGAATTGTGATGGTGGTTTTATAATTTATTATACGTGAATTGTGCTTATTTGGTTGATTAATTTGTTCTTGTGAAAGGGGAAAATACATATTTAAATCCTGGTTGTATTGGGGATGCTTAACGGAAGTTCTTACTATAGTATTCTTTTACCTCTCTTTTGAGGCGTATGTTTGTCTTGTGTACCACGTGACGTTGACTACGTGACATATATATTGTGATCAATTCCGAGTTGCCCAAACACACAATGTGAATCACTTTCTGTCTTGCTCATAAAACATGTCGCTACTTGATTCAATGAGAATGTGAGGTGAAAATGCTCAATTCTTTGAAAGTGTTGAACGTGAAATCGTGGATGAAGAGACAAAGATCCTCACAGAAGGAAAGAAAACATCTACCGGATCCAGATGGCGAAGACTGCCTTGTACGACTGTGCTGATGCCGTTACGGAGATGGGACAGGTGGGTTAACAAACCCGTTGGCCAAGTCTAGTAAGACTGTACGGTCTGTTTGTTAGAAGGATGTGTTTTGGAGGGGAGAAAGATGATATAATAAGATTGGGACATAGAGGTGTGTGTCCAAATTTTATCCATCCCCAAAGAGAGATCATATCTGGGTAGAAAAAACGAAATTAACGCGGAATATGAGACACATGGATGTCTATATCCGACTTCTCCCTATATCCCACTTCCATTTCCCTCTAACAAATAGGGTGGTAAGACTACATTCAAGCTTGCGAGTAATTAATTGCTTGGCCGTGGTGACCCAAATGTAGGGCATGGAAGAACCCGTCTCTGGGTACTAGAACATCTGTGTGTATCCATGGTGCACAGATCGACTCCCGGGATCTATTTCCGGATCTCACACAATTGATCCGCACCATTTCTTAATTTTATAAATTTTTCCGATTGTCGCCGTGAAAAATCAGCTAAATTGGATAAAATGATTGATCCAATGTACCAATTTTTTATTCAAAATATAGAATCCTGGGTTATGAATGAAAAATTAGTACGTATATTGCAAGCATCCGATTGAGTGAATGGTGTGGATCAATTGAGTGGGACCCGCATGCCCATCTGTGCTCCATAGGTACGCAGATGGTCGGCACCCATAGGATTATCAGGAGTGGAAATATAAAACAGCGATGTGCTTATTTGGTAAGTATATCTATATTTGTTTAGTATATAAGTTATTTGTCAGAAAAGTACTCAATACACAACCCCTTTAGGATTTTTTTGGCTCAATTTACGAATTTTTATAGCTCATTATTTGATTTTTGTGGCTCGTCTTTATTTTTGGGTGTATGATATACCCTTTACAAATTTTGTGGCTCATTTTATGAAATTCTTTGGCCTGAAATATAAATGTTCCGCTGTTTCTTTTATGAATTTATGTGGTTTTACAAATTTTTGTTGTACTGTTTATGAATTTTATGATAAAAGACAGCTTAAAGTTATGAATTTTTGTGTTGTGGTTTATTTATTTATGAATTTCTATGGTTTAATATACAATTTTTTGGCGTTCAATTACGAGGTTTTTGTGGTGGTTTACGAATTTTTATGGCTCAAAATGTGAAAGTGCATACAATATACATACCAATTATCACACTTGTAACAAAGCGTGGTGAAAATAAATATATTTTATCACACTTGTAACAAATCGTGGTGGAAATAAACACATTTTATCACACTTGTAGGAAAATGTGATTAAATTAAGCAATTATAATCACAGTTCTTTTAAACCTTTGATAATTATTATTAATCACTACGGTTTTATTAGCAAAGTGATATTAAAAATTTACCTTGCATTTCTTTATCACGGTTTCGTCAAAATCTTAATCTTTCAATTTTTCTTAGTCTGATCTTTATCAATTATTCTAGTAGTGTAGGGAATATTATTTATAGAGAGTGGACCTTATTGATTTGACATTATGAAGAGGGATAAAATAGTACTAATTGGTTTGGATGAATTTTTAAAATGGGGATAAAATTGTTTGCCCTTGTGCAAATGACATATTTGCCATGTGCATGCCTATATTTGATTACATATTACATCAAATATATAATTGCACAGCTCCTTTTTTGTACTTTTAAACAATGAAGCTTTTATTTTATTAATTTTTTATGATAAAATTAATTTTATTCAAAATTGAACGATTTTATTCAAATGCACTTTTTCGAATACATATTCTTTCCAAATATGAATACATTTTTGTCAAATAAAACTGCATTTGTTATCGAATAATTTTTTTTTCACATATGATGATACAAAATTGAACCCAAAATATATGATGAAAAAAAAATTTGTGGCTCATTTTATGAAATTCTTTGGCCCAAAATATAAATTCTCTGTTGTTTCTTACTTTCTTTTATCAATTTATGTGGTTTTACGAATTTTTGTAGTAGTGTTTATGAATTTTATGGTAAAAGATGGCTTGAAGTTAAGAATTTTTGTGGTGTTGTTTATGAATTTGTGTAATGTTATTTATGAATTTCTATGGTTTAATATACAATTTTTTTGGTGTTCAATTACGAGTTTTTTTGGTGGTTTACGAATTTTTGTGGCTCAAAATGTGAAAGTGCATACAATATACCGTATATACCAATTATTAGGGGTGTTTTACCATGGGCTTCTTTTTTAAGTACATTTTTGTCGGGTCCGTTGTTTTTCCGCTGTTTTTCATGTCGGTGGAAGGATGGATATTGGCCCCTGTTCACATTTGTGCTAAGTCGGCCTAAAACAAGATTCCCCAATAATGACATCACGACAAGTGGTGGTTGGTAGCGTAATTTGTCGCTACTATGACATGATACTCAAAATGATTCGTTGGGAGACCGCTTTGTACGGCTATGCTAACGCCTTTACGGCTACACTGACGCTTTTACGGCTAGGTGGGTTAACTCCCGATGGCCAGATCTAGTAAGGCATTCGCTCGATTGGATGCGAGATGAGATTTGGGTGGATTAAATAGTACGGGGAGATAACATAGTAGGGAATATTATTTATAGAGAGTGGACGTTATTTATATGACATTATGAAGAGGAATAAAATAGTACTATTTGATTTGGATGATTTTTTAAAAAGGGGATAAAATTGTTTGCCCTTGTGCAAATGACATATTTGCCCTGTGCATGCTCATATTTTGATTACGTATTACATCAAATCTATAGTTACACAACTCTTTTTTGTACTTTTCACCAATGAAGCTTTTATTTTAATAACTTTTTATGACAAAATTAATTTTATTCAAAATTGAAGAATTTTATTTGAATGCATTTTTTTCGAATACATTTTTTTCTGATACAATTGCATTTTTTTTATCGAATACAATTTTTTTCAAATATGATGATAAGAAATTGCACCCAAAATATATGATGATATTAAAAAAATTGTGGCTCATTTTATGAAATTCTTTGGCCCAAATATAAATTCTCCGTTGTTTCATTTATGAAACTATGTGGTTATTTGAATTTTTGAAGTATTGTTTATGAATTTTACGGTAAAAGTTGGCTTAAAGTTATGAATTTTTGTAGTTTCATTTATGAATTTGTGTAATGTTATTTATGAATTGCTATGGTTTAATATACAATAATTTTTTGGTGTTCAATTACAAGGTATTTGTGGTGGTTTATGAATTTTTGTGGCTTAGAATTTGAAAGTGCATACAATATTTATACCAATTATTAGGGGTGTTTTACCATGGGCTTCTTTTTTAAGTAATTTTTTTTTTTGCCGGGTCCGTTGTTTTTTCTACTATGTCGTGCATGGATGGATGCCCTGTTCACATTTGTGCTAAGTCGGCCTAAAACAAGATTCCCCAATAATGACATTAGGACAAGTGGTGGTTGCTACGTAATTTGTCGCTAATATGACATGATACTTAAAATGATTCGCTGGGAGACCGCCTTGTACGGCTACACTAACGCCTTTACGGCTAGTTGGGTTCACTTCCGATGGCCCGTGATTAATCATACAGACCCAAACTCATCCCCTTAATTCTAATCTGCCATCGAGCTCTAAGTTTGTGAGTAATTGCTTGGTTGTATTGGAGCTCAAGTCCTCTTTATTGTAAACTTGGTGTACCCAATACCCATGTACCAAATGATTTCCAGCTGCAAGATCACTTGAAATCTCATATAATCCTCCGGCTAGAATCACTTGAAATCTTATATAATCCTGCGGTTAGAAATCACTGTCCAGGTGATTTTCTTGTCTTCCTTGTTCCCTAATCACTGTCCATTGGTTTTCTTAACGGAAGTTATTAATTAATACTTCCTCTGTCACTTTCTGAGTGTGTTACCTGAGAATTCCAACTATTTTTCTCTCACATCAACTTTTACAACTTATACATCTACTTTTCATTACTTACCCTTATCAATATAATAATACCCACTAACTTTTTAAAAATGAATCTATTTTTAAGGGGTAAAATAGGAAATGTAACCACTAACTTTTTAAAACACATACTTATTAAGGGACAACCCAAAATGAAAATATACACACTATAAAAGGGACGGAGAAAATAGTACTAATCATTGGAGTACCTCTCTTTCGTGGAGCATGTCTTTTACTACCATTTATGGATGTCCATCGAAGGCCAATATCATTAAAGTCGTGCACATTAATTACCCAATTACTATTTAGTTCTCGACGAAAATACTGCGGTCACATTATCTAGCCACACCACATATTACTCTGTTTTACGTGGCATGCCACATAGGCAGTGGACCCTAACCTATTCAAACCAGAAAGGAAAGTAAAAATGGCCCCCTCTCTTCTTCTGATTATTGATGAGAGGTACTCCTCACACACCCCCTGACACCACCCCCAACCCAGCCCCACCCCCTTTCCCGTAATACCCCAACCAACATTATGTATTTTCCAACTTTTTTTTTTTTTTATAGAACAGGTTCTATTTTTTTTCTAACTTTTTTTTTTTTGAATTTGAACCATAGACATAAGCTACTTTTCTAACTTTAATTACTTTCTATCTTTATTTAATTACTATCTAATTTTATTTATTTAATTACTTAATTACTTGTGGAAGTAAGGGACGTATTGTTGTGTGCTTAAGAATTAATC
>JAXBDA010010494.1:0-10415 GCA_036023075.1 Gaultheria prostrata
CATGCGATTTTATGATTTGCAGTAATGAGTGCTTAAAGAAATTCATTCCACCTGCTCGTATTGAAATCAGCATTGGATCGGGGATGGGGATAGTGTTATCCACCCCACCTTGCCTCTGTTGCCAACCCTACAATGGAATGTCATTTTTAATGCATTTCTACAATGGAAAATCTATTCGTGCATCTCTCTGAAATAGAGTACCAAACGATTCAAGCCAATTACGACCGAGCTCGTTACCGGGTGTCTAAGAAGGAATTCAATTTTGATTTTTCAAACATCGAGATTTCCTGGTTGCTCGGTTGCTTAGATGGTTTTGTGTTCTTTGATGGGGTTTGTTGTTCATCTTGCTGCGGACAGCTCGTTCATCTCTATCGGGTCCATGCTCTACTTTGCAGTCGAGTCCTTTGCAACGTCGCGTTTCATTGGGATAGCAATGCTTTGCAACGTCCTCCACTTGGTTTTTGGTAAATCAACTGTGATCCATCGAGTAGATATGCCGTCAATGTTTTTCTAGCTTGAGATTCAGTCGGAACCAGGGGAGGTGCTGCGCAGCGTCCTGTGCGGCGGTTTCCGATGCCGAGCCGACATCATTCCGACAATCCGAGACGTCCACCGTGTAGAGCTCGTCGAGGACTATAACTCTGCCACAAATCAACTTGATCGGATATCGTTAAGTCCCTCATCTGAACACAAATAGCTTGAAAAAAAATGGATTCAAAATATTTCATCCAGTGTTTCAAGTTATATGTGTTCTATTTTTTTCAAGTTATATGTGTTCCGATGAGGCACTTACCGATATCTGATCGGGTTGATTTTTGGAATAGTTGTAGTACTCGACGAGCTCTATGCGGTGAACGTCTCGGATCGTCGGAATTATGTCGGCGCGGTGCCGGAAACCACCGCATAGCACGCTGGGCAGCACCTCCCCTGGTCCGATTCAGTTGATTTGCTTTGGAATTTTATTTATGTAGTTTCATGTGGATTATTCCCCAGCATATTACTATAATTTAGTGCTTTTTGTGTTGTTGCTGGTATAATTTAGTACTTATGCGGTTGGATTTTGGGATTATAGGAATTCCTTTTCCCTCCCTGTTTAGGGTGTTTCCATTGTACTATGTAAACTCTTTCAGCTGGATTTAAGCTTTCCAATGAGATTTCATTCTCAAAAAAAAAAAAAAAAAAACTGGGTTCAATCCAAAATTCAAAAGCCAGTTGTTATGCACTATCCATACCGTTTGGCTAGGGTTTACTAGTTTGTTGTGGACTATCCATTTTTGTCTACGCGAAATGTTAAAATTATAATGACATTTGTCAAATTATAGGATTTGTTGTGGACTATCCATACCATTTTTTGTCAAATGGCATATTTGCCTTTGTCTATGCACAACAGCATCCCCGTATCCGCTTTGTCTATGCTCAGGCCCTTTATACACCCTCCATATTTGTGGACTATCCAATATCCATCCATACTCGGTCCATGTTAAGTCTGGCCTTATCTCCTCGCCAAATGACGTTTGTACCCCCACCCCCAATACCCCCTCTTTCCTCTCTATTTCCCCAGACCCAGCCCATATTACTTCTTTTTTTTCCACTGACCCTTACTAATGAAAGTTTAAAAACAATCTAAATCAAATGATTTTTCTTTTTTTTACGTGGCTACTGAAGAAAACCCAAACGCAAATAAAACTAAAGCCCACTTGCCCCCCTTTTTAAGGAATAATTAGTCATAAATATATAATATTTTGCCTATTTCAAAGGATGGACAAAGAACATGTACAATCAAACATAAAGATATTCTTTGTAATTGTAATTTAATAAAAGGATAGAACACACCCACTCTATTTTTATTTTGGTCACAAATACCCTCACTCTCAAATGTTGATGAAAACCGTGCAAAATTTGAACAACGAAACTGGCATGCGGCGTTTGGAATCATCAATCTCACCGTGCTTTCTTGTCTGCATTGAAGTTACGAGTAAACCATACATGTAGAATTTATGAATTTCAAACATTAATTGCCAATACGATCTACGCAGAAAATACTCAAATTTACGTGAAAATCATATGCACATACGAAAACTTGTGGAGAAAATCCCTGTTTGACTTGATTCACATTGGCGTGCGGTCCCTACCAGACAAATTCCAAATTATCTCTCTCTCTCTCTCTCTCTCTGACTCTCTCTCTCTCTCTCTTAGAAATGGATGTCCGGGCCAGCTTCCACGTACCTCGACTAATTCCGGGATCCTAAAGGTAACGATTGGGCAGGGCCGGCCCTGAGATTCTCGGGGCCTGAGACGAACTTATAAATCTGGGCCCTATGTTTTCTTTTAAAACAAGTAAAAATAAAACTAATCTCAAAATGATACTACATTTTAAATTTTTTTCCATGATTCGTTCCGTTGTTTCGAATAAAACTAGTTTTTGGTCATACTATTTTTTGCACCAATAAAAAAAATATCCCTTCGAAAGTGTGAGTTTGTGGGAGGAAAAAATATTGTTATGGAGAAGGAAAAGAGAAGCCCAAGAATTAAACCATGTACCTATCGAACAAAAAAATTAAACTTTTCCGCTAGGTTAGCTAACTCATTGATTATATAAGCAATAGATTAAATATATATTCTGTACCTAAGTGTACCTATCCGGGGCCCTAATTTTGGGCTAAAATTCGGGGGCCTAAGTCAGCCGCCTTACACGCCTTCGCTTAGGGCGCATAACCCCAAGTAGGCCCTAGAGTTTGTTGGTTAGGGGAATCGATCAAGACATACATATGAATGACATACACCCTTTTTTATGAATGTAGAAATATATGTAGTATTTAGTAACCGGATATCCGGGTGCGTGAACCTCGACTACTAGAAATATATGTGGTTCCGATCTCAAATTCGACATCCGCTACTAGAAATTTATGAGGATTTGGTTATTTACTAGGCCACCGGGTTATTGAATAAAATATATAAACGAGTCGAACATGAACGGACGGTAGACTGCATTTGTGTTTTGTTTTTTATTTTATTTTTTGAATTTCCTTTACGAAATTAGAAGTTTAAAAAATTAATGACAATTCACTAATTTTTTTGATTGCCAGAAGTGGGGTGGTGGTCGGCAGAGGTAGGAGTGTTTTTGTTTTTTTTTTTTTTTAAATTTTTAACTTTTACAAAAAATTAGTGACATTTCACTAATTTTTTGGTTGCCGGAAGTGATCGCGTGGAGGTGGGGCGGTGGTTAGCCAGAGAAAAGAGTTCACTAATTTTTTTGGTCGCCGGAGGTGGGGTGGTGGTCGGCCGGATGTGGTAGTTGTTTTTTTTTTTTTTTTTTATTTTCCAACTTTTAAAAATTAGTGACATTTCACTAATTTTTTTGGTCGCCGGAGATGGGGTGGCCGGCCGGAAGTGGTCGGCCGGACATAGGAGTTTTTTTTTTCTTTTTTCAACTTTTAAAAATTAGTGACATTTAACTAGTTTTGCAGGAGGGTATTTTGGTAATCATCCATCACACTTGTCTTTATGTTTGATTGCAAAAGTTCTTTGTCCTTCTCTTTAAAAATGTCAAATGTTTTGGATTTTTGGCAAAGTGGCCAAATTTTTTTATTTTTCTTCCCCTTGAATTGGTTAAAACAAACAAAAGAAAAAAGAAAGAGTTTATTTTTTCTTTTTTTCCTGTATGTGAAGAAGAACACTTTGGGCAGAATTGTGCACTAAAAGAAAAACAAAATTAAATTCCTTGGAATTGGGAGTCCTGAGAATGGAAACTTTCATCCCAACTACTAGGATATTAATAAAACAATTATATGAAGTACAATGCAAATAAAAGAATTATACTCCAGTTCTTACATTTCAAAAGAAAGAAAGAAAAATTATTTTAATATTAATAAGTTCAAATGATATACGAATTTATTAAATTTAAATATTATAGCTTCATTGTTGAAAGGTATAAAAATAAAATTACTTTTGTAATTATAGTAATTGATTTAAGGAATAGTCTAATATATGCAGAGACTAAGGCAAATATGCCATTTGACAATTTTTTTACTTCATCCACCCAACATTTTATCTCCCATTTTAACTACGAAACAAAATCTTTCAAATCAAGTACTCCCTCCGTCCCTTTTATAGTGTAGACATTTCCATTTTTGGTTGTCGCTAAATAAGTGTGTGTTTTGAAAAGTTAGTGGGTACATTTCCTATTTTGCCCTTAAAAGTAGATTCCTTTTTTGAAAAGTTAGTGGGTATTATTATATTGATAATGGTAAGTAGTGGCCGGAAAGTAGATGTAAAAATCGTAAAAGTTGATGTGAGAGAAAATAAGTTGGAATTACGAGGTAACACACTTAAAAAGGGACGGAGGGAGTACTATCTTATCTCACCTTCGTATTTAAACAACCAAAATCTCATTTCGCATCCAATCGAGCTCTAATGGAGAATGTTTTACACACATACACCTACGCTAGGGTTGGAACTTGAGGAAAGTGGAAGGAAAGAAAAGAAAAGAAAAAAAAAAGAATTTACCCAAAAAAAAAAAGAAGAAAATTTTACTATTCACAAACTTTAAATTTGTTAAGTCGGAGTATTTTCTTTCTTCTTTTTCTCCAAATCAAACAATGAGAGATTTTTTTTTAATTTTTCTTTTATTTTCTCTTCTTTTGCATAAGTTGTAAACAAACTATTTCTTCAGTGGACTCTAAAATAGAGATTTTGGGTTGAAAATGTGTGTTTCGAGGACTGTAAATCTAATTTTGACAAAAGATATTTACTATTTATTTTTGGATAAATCAACTTGAAACAAACCAAAAAAAAGATATGATAGTGCCCTCAGTCTCTCTCTTTTTTCAAAATTTCTGACAACGATGTTATGGGTGCACCACAAATGCATACCACCCTAATGTGACAAACGAGAAGAAGCCCATTTTTTTGGATTGAACGATTTGATAAGTACTAGTTTTTTGACAAGTACTGTACTAGTTTTCCACATCCATGTAATCTAGCAAATGCAGTTCTTAACGAACAGGTTCTTTTTTATTCTTAGGATTGAACGATTGTATAAAATCAAGAAGAGTACCTATCGTGTGTCCACTTGGTATATAATAAATACAAAAAAACAAAATAAACACAAACTCCAATGCACTTTATATATTATTTATTTGGGAAATGCTTCAATACACACCCCATTTTAGGATGTGTATTGTATAGTATGCACCCAACGAAGGGCTCAGATTGTGCCACATCAGTAAAATGTGACCTGAAGAACTGGTCATGTAAAAGGTCATCATATCTAACCACAAACATTCATAAGTTGAACCATAAAATTCATAAAGCAATTCGTAACCTATTTTTATGAGTCATAACACATTCATAAGAATGCCACAACATTTATAAAAAAAAGCCACAAATATTCATAAGAAAAGGCAAACGTACCACAAATTCTCATAAATATCAATTCATAAGTTATAAATTTGTGGCTAGTCACAAGGTCTCATAATACTAGCCACAAGCAATCATAACTAAAACCACAAAGATTCATAACAACTGATCATAAGTTCTTGGACACAAATTTTCGTAAGTAGCACTACAAGGTTCATAACTTAGACTCACAACTAGCATCGTAACCAATAATTTAAACAAAATCGATTCTAAAATCGATTATTTTCCTTTTTACAGTCAATTCCAAATTCGATTAGAATGACATCAATAATCGATTTTACATTCGATTATTGTGACGTTTGTGATAAATTTTAAAATAATTTGATATTGGAAGTCAATTCACAAAATTTCAAGTTTATGGAATCAATTATGTGCTCGTATTTGTCTTTAGAAGTAAAACTAATTTGTTTTGTGTAATTTTTGCATAATTTGGAAAAACGGACGTCGCCACGACGCTCAGAACACCTCAAAACCCTAGGGATATCTCCCTGGACGTCGTTGGATCAAAGGACTACACGCGAGTACAGTTCGCTCCCATAGAATAGGCGCCAATCCCAAGGCAGCCTGCCACGTGGATTTGGCGCCTATAGAATGGACGCCACCCCTATGTATAAATATGTGAAGGCCATTTCAAGCTCAGGACACCTCTTCCACCCCTCTGACTCTCGTGTTGAATTCTTTGGTCATTTCTGGACCAGTTTAGGAATTCTTTGGTCACCTCTGGACCAGTTAACGAGCAGATTCGGGTGTTTAGCTTAGGCGGTAGCTCTACCGAGTTTCTTAGAAAGGAACCTCGGCAGTCAGAGTTGCGCCGAAGCTCTGCCGAATTCCCCAGGTGGAATCTCGAGATATAAATACTATGCGGAAGCTCTGCCGATTTTTCTCCGCGAAGAACTACTGGTAGTCAAGGTTCAGCGGTAGCTCTGTCCGAGTTCCGACTCCAGACCTTCCAGTCTTGTTGTTACTCTGTCTGAATTCTAACTCCAGATCCTCCAGTCCTGCCATTACGCTGCCCGATTCCCAGCTCAAAATCAACCAGTTTATGCCGGAGGCTATAGCCGATTTTCCAGGCGATCTTACACGTCCGAATTCTCTACCCGGGGTTCGAACCGGGAGTCTGTAAGTGAATTTGAATATCAATTGTTATTTACCTATTTCTAGCATGTAGTCGGTACATCTAGAATCGTACTAGCCGAGCAACTGCCCGGGCAGTCTAGATATTCATGAAATATATCTAAGAATATACGTACACTGTCGATGTGCACCGCGTCAATCTCGTTAGGGTTTTGCAGCGAGGAATACCAAAAAACTGTCTCAACACGGCGTAAAAGCCGACGTCGTTTGGTACTTCAAACGGGTCCATTGTGTGGCTCTACCATCACCTCTAGGTCTTTTCTGTATCTTCTGAGATCGATATAACCTTCATTTGACTAGCCGTCCGGACAGTCGTACAAAATTTCCAAAAATAAAAGCATCAGGATTAATTCAATGAATTCATACATATTTTCATAAATCGGACCGAGGTCCGAACTACGGAGTGACCAGATTCCTCAAGTGCGGGATACGTAGGCAACCCGACGAGGGTTTGGTCACAACAAAAGAAATATTTTCACTCAACACGTTAATATCATATTATCATAACTATTTCCCGTGCCCCTATCGCTGACCTGCCTTAGGGCACCCAGTTATACTGTTCGAGTACTCGGAGAAGCCGGATTGTTGTTTATCTATCATATCATTCATACTATATTCTGCGTGCATTTTCAGATAATGTCATGCATGCCAAGGAGTCGTAGGGTCCGTCTTGACTTTGTTCTGGACCGGCAATCAGCTTCTCCCCAAAATTACCAAAATACCCTTGAGTCCATCCTAGGGTTACCTCCATGTCCAAATTACCAAAATACCCCTGTGTTGCCCCCAGGGTCAGCTCCATGTCCAAATTACCAAAATACCCTTTCACTATGCCCAGAGTCAGTCCAACCTACGAATTTGACCCGGGAATCACCCCGGGCCCGCCGACAGTCATCCGGAGCCCCGAGACCAGTTTTTACTAATTTTTACCAAAATACCCCTCGAACCTCGAAAACCTATTTTCAATATACAAACCCTATCGGGAACGAACCCGCCCTGGACCATTTTTCAGCCCAGGCGGCAAAATTTAACTTTTTACTATAAAGTCAACCGAGTCAACTGTGCTCACTTTCACCATCTAAAACTGTACCGGATACATCCCGGGGCCCGCCGTCGGCCTTTAACAAGTCCGGACGAGATTTTTATAACTTTTTACTATAAAAACTAATTGTATTTTTTCGTAATCACTTTCACTCTTCAAAACCGTACCGGATACATCCCGGGGCCCGCGCGTCGGCCCTAACGGGTCCGGACGAGAATTTTATAACTTTTTACACATACTTGCAAACTGCGTTCCGAACCCATTTTCGGCCATGTAGCCACCTAAATAATATCCCGAGACCCCCGTTGACTGTCGGTACCCCCGGACACCTATTTTTCAATACTTTCCCCACCGAGTCGTGTAGTCATTTCTGACCCGTCTCCAGTCTCAGAATCTTCCGGAGATGTCCCGGAGTTTCTACACTATCTATCCCCAGCTTTTGCCACCGCCGGAGTCCAGACATTGTCCTTCGGGTACGGTTTAAACGCCTCCATATTCCGCTGGCCCAAATTCCCCAGCGCTTTTGAACTTTTCTAAAACTTCAGCTTTTTGTCGGAACTACTCGAGACCTGATTTCTCCTGAGGTAGGAGAATACGTAGGCAGCCGGATGACTGCTCGGTCCCAAATAAATCTTTTAACCTTCTTGAACTACGTGATGACCTGATTCTCCTAAGACCGGAGATACGTAGGCAGCCCTGAGACCCGGGCTCGGTCCAAATTCTATTTTTGTACATATTCCCCCTTCTTTTGTAAACGTCTCATGCAATAAAATTCATTTTCAGACAGACTATCTCTTTTCATTATATGTATGTATGCTGTCAGAAATTTTCATTTACTCATGTTGAAAAAGTCTGTTCCGAGTGCTGAAAGGGTGGGGTAGGGTGCTTTGGCTTCCCTACACATAACGGTGAATTACCGAACCTTTTCTTTTCTAAAATCGCAGAAAAAATAAAAAACCGAGTCATTTCTATCAAACAAAATCGAGTCTTCGGACCCGAGGCATTTCTATCAAACAAAACCGGGTCTCCAGACCCGAGGCATTTCCATAAACAACTTTTTCGATGGTGACTTAACACACTGAGAATTATGTCAAGTGGCGACTCTGAGTTATTTTCATAAATAACAAATATGGCTCAGTCACAGCTGTAAAACCCGTGCTTTTACAAAACCACGTCGCTTTGAATATCACTTGGATCAATCGGCCATCGAATCGCACATTCATGCGGGCGGCCGAAATCCCGGGCACGACAGAATAGGGGTAAGTAATCAAATTGGTGGGATTTCATTTGTCCAATTAATCAATCCAGTAGAAACCCCCAAATCCTAGCTTAGGGTTTGAGGTCCCGTGAAAGTTCCGCTTCAAAGCCATCAAATCGAGCAATTCAATCACTGAGGGAGTAATCAAAAAAGGTTGAGACACCTTTAAAGTCGATCAATTTCTGAACTTTACCTCTCTTAATTCCTCAATTTCAGTCGAGTAGCTTTCTGCATTTTTAAGTTTCTAGCATTGGGAAGAACACCGGCCGGTGAACCGATGTACCGGCCGGCACATTAATCAGTGTGATCTGCAAGCCGCCAAATCAATTGGCCAGCTGCCAAATCAGTTGCTGGCACAGTTTTTAATTTGTTTTTGTGTGTGCTGATCGTATGCTCCTATCTCTCTTCCTCATGTGTGTCGATGTTTATATTGCTTTCATCATCCATATCTGTTAAAGGCTTAAATAAATTAATTGGGTGCAAGATCGGATAAAGTGTTGAGGCTATTTTATGTCAAACGAGTGCAAGCTAGCCTTCGTGGCTAGGTAGAGAGGGGTGCCTAACACCTTCTATTCACTGTACCCGTGTTTCCTGAACTACGAATCTCTGGAAAAAGGGATTTTTGTTGGTTTAGCCTAAACCAAGTGGCGACTCTAAACATTTAAAGGTGTGCTGCAACGGGCACCTAAGCGCTTAATGGTCATCCTGTGTAGTGATAGTGAACCCGTCCTTGCGGACATGGGAATCGTGGTCTAAAAAAATGAATTCCAAAATCAATCGTGCTAAATTTGTTCTTTTTTTTTCTTTTTGCCAAGATGCTAAAATTTGTTATATAGTCAAATTATCAGTAATTGAGGACTTTGACTACGAGTTTATTGAGCAATTTTGATCAAATAATCGAACAACAATAAATCAAAAGGTATGTCATCACCATCTCTATTGTTTTGACCATTATCCAATGTCTGTTGACGTTATACCAAGGAATAAGGGGATTCGGGGCTAGACACTACTTGGGTGTAATGCTACATCACTGCCGTTCATCTTAACAATTAATGGTCTAAACTTTAAGTAGGTTGTTTCAGGGAAGAGTATTCTCATTTGGGGAAGAGTCTTTTAACAAAATCTGACCATTGACTATGGAATATGATATTTCTCCAAAAGGAGCTCAAGTTTCGGTTCGTTTAGTACTCAAATCAAACTCGAACGACCTTTTACCGAGTCGAGTCTTGAACAGTTCACGAACGATCGATTCGGTTCAGTTACAGTCCTAACCTCTATATAAGTATTCTTTACTTTCAAAGTGATGACATGCCTTATTTCATCATTACTACCTCATTATGGGACATTCACTGCTCAACAAACATTAGTTATGTAAGGACCCGTAAATTTATAATATTTTTCCGGAATAACATTGGGGAAATGTGAGGAAATAAAAATTATATAATGTGGGTCAATGTGGAGTTGATGTAATGCATTTGGGTGTCTTTAATGTGCATTAGAAACTTGAAGGGGTGTGAGTGTAAGGGGTATGTGCATATACACCCATACTAGGGGATTTTTTTTCAA
>JAXBDA010010495.1:0-10410 GCA_036023075.1 Gaultheria prostrata
CCTTTTACCACCCAACTTCAAAAATTACACCCCCCCCCCCCCGAATGACGTGTTATGCAATAGTTACCCACGTGTCTTATTTTTGTGTATTGACCCAAGGTTCTACATGAGATTCAATTCCTCGCACTTCCTCATTTTTATTCCGGAAAAATATTATGAATTTTCGGGTCCTTACATTAAGTACCTGGAAATGATAGGGTGAGCTCACTAACCTAATAGAAAAATCTTATCTACTATCACTAAATGAAGTGAGATAACATTAGCATGCGTAAACCACAAGATACGACGATAGTACATAAGATAGAGACAACCAACTTATGATCCTATGGTTAACGAGTGTCGCCATGTATCTACATCAATAAAACTCGTGTCAACGAGAAACCCTTTTTGAAATGTTCAAGTAAACTTATTCCATTACTTTCATTCATTTCCAAATTCCTTATGGTTCATAATTCCCATCATCAATACCATTGGGATTTGGATCCCTTCTTTGAGTTTCATGGGTTTGTCGAGATTCACGGGCCTCGATACCCATGCCCAGGTACGCATCGAATGGTGGACCTGGTAACCACAATCCAATTTCAATTTCATTTCCTTTCATTTTCTCAGATATCATTCATTTCTCATTTTTCAAACATCAATGTGACTTTTACTCACACCAAGTATCAAATCATCATTTTTTTAGCATGTGTCCAACGTGTGTCAACGACTACTCAACCATTGTAAGATTTTGACCCCAAGTTTGCTAGATTAACCGTGCTTGAATGGACATTCAAGAGAAATTGCAATCTCACGAAGAAACGGGTAGACGAGGACTAGACAAGTACCAAGGGAGGGCTCCGATAAAAATTAAAACAACGTGGGGAAACTGTCAAAAATAGTCCGGACGGAAAATCCAGTGGGCACAAGTTTAGAAAGATTTTGCAGATTTTCACCTAAGTGTGGAATTTCAACCCAGACTCAACAATGAGGTCCATGATCAGATTTTTGTGGTACAAATCAACAAATATACATGAAAGAAGGTAGAAACATCAATTAAACAAGACATTCAACAACTAACCCCATGAATCAAAAGGGATTTAGATCATTACCCTAAATCAAAGTGGGTTCTTAAAGAAGTCAAGAGATACATGTTCAATCAAGCAATATATGCAACAATCAACCACAAAACAGTTAGAAATAGGAGAAGAAGAAGTCCTTACCACAAGATCAAGCTTCAATCAACCCACAAATGCAAACCCTAGCCTCCAACTCTAGAATCCCACCTATGAAAGCTCTTCCAAGGCCAATGCAAGCAAAACCCAAGCTCTAATGATCAATAGATGATGGATCTACGCAAGGTTCATGTGGATTTTCAGAGTTTGTGGGGAATTTGGAGAGGAGGTGAAGAAAAGTTGAGAGGAAGAGAGGGAGGGAGGCCGACACGTTGGGGGGGGGGGGGGGGGTGAGAGAGCTACTCTAAGTTATTTATAGTGTTAAATGTTCTAATCATACCACACACACCCCTCTAGTTACCAAGGTGCTATCAAGAAGTCCATATTTTTTTATTTTCTCACATTAACCCACAATCTAATTTTTAAAACAATTCCACACAATTTCCCAACTTTATTTTCGAAAAATCATTTAAAATTACGGGTCCTTACATATTCCCCCTGCGGTTGTCTTTTGCAATTTCGGTACCAAAATTGATCATATAAGGGTTGAGAGATTTTTATCTTGTTATATGTGCATTTGTAGTTCTCTTTTGTGGACTTAGTTATTTATTCTAATTGGGCATGCATCCTCGCAGTTAAAAGAGCACAGCTTTGTTACAAGTAGTACAAACTCGTGCAAGGAAGAAAGAGAGGCTCAGAAAATTGTTGCCAACTACCTGTTAAAACTTCTACGGTTATTTACAGGGACATCCCTTATAAGTTCACATTTTTCACCGGACACCCCCTACAAGAATTTTACCTACCATGAACCCCCTTTAACTTCCAAAATTTTACCCAAGATCTCTTCTGTCAGCCTTCCGTCTCGAAACTCAAAGTTAAAGGGGGTTCTTGATGATCCAAACCATTCAAGTTGTTTAAAACATGTTTTTAAGAATACTTGCTAGAAATTGGCTCAAAATATGACCAGTAAGTGTTTGATCCGAACAAATATGTATTTATGAAAAACTTTTTGGATCAAGCACTTCCCGGTCATATTTTTAACTAATTTCTTGAGAGTACCTTTAAAAACAGAATGGTTTGGATCATTAAAACATGACCCCCAAACTTTGAGTTTCGAGACGAAATGCTAAAAGAAGGGGTCTTGGGGTAAAATTTTGGAAGTTAGAGAGGGTTTGTGGTAGGTAAAATTTTTATAGGAGGTGTCCGGTGAAAAACATGAACTTATAGCGGGTGTCCCGGTAAATAACCCAAACTTCTAAGTCAACTTTTTCAAACCACTAACAAGACAAATAAAATAAAAAGAACCTCCAAAAAAAAAAAAACCTAATCAATAAAAACAAATCTAATAAGTTTCTACAGTCACCTCTTTGAAATCTTCCGGCCATAGGACTCTTGCTCTTGGCTTTCCTTGCTTGAAACTGATCAGAACGTGTCTTTTCTGTTGCATCATCTGCATGCAACTTGTGCATGCTGTCTCCATTAGTGTATGCTTATTTCTTGAAACACCGCCCTTCAACCTTACCTACATGTCATGGTACAGATGCCTCACTCCTGTCAATCTTGTCGAATTTGAGGTACTTTGCGTTGTGATCTCCCAAAACACTCATCTTCCTCATACATTGTACCTTTGTGGGGAGACCTGCCTCTCTCTTTTTACCCTCTGGTTTCCATAACCCAAGAGCCACCCCTTTCCCCTTGCTTTGGAAGCCTCATAGCGAGTTTTGGAGTGGATTTTTTGGTTTCTTCATGATGATGAGCAAGCATTCCTAAGCTCATGCCTGCATATTTTGATACCAAAAAAAAAAAAAGAATTACTTTCTCCGTAGTCCTCGGAAGGAAGGTGTTGGATATTGGTTTTGAAAAGTTTCTTTTTTTTTTGTGTCTTGGAATCAGAATGAAAACGGATTTATCTAGTTATGGCTTTATTGGTCCTGTACGTTTAACTAGAAGGAAAAAGACACTCATCCATCTTTGTTATTGGAGATAATTGATTTAAGCAAAAAAGGTAGGAAAAAGCACAATGTAAATAAAAGTAGAAATGAAAGAATAAAAGCGAGGAGAGCTGCTGCTTTTTGTGAGCAAATTGATTTATGTAACTCAAATCCGTATCACAATGCATGCCTTTAGGGATGACCATTTCGTCCGATCTGACAGTACCCGCTCCGTTACCCGTCCTGAATAAATCATGGATTCAGGAATTTTTTCGAGGAACGGATAAGATACATAGACAAATTTTAAAGAAATTAGGGGAACGGGTCGGATACGTGGGTTAGGTCTCTCCCCACCTCTAGGGACGACATATAAATTAGTATTATTGTGGGCACACAAAAAGTAATCTTAAGCCATACAATTATAATTCCTTAAAATAATACATTTTTTGCTTGTAAAATAAAAAAATTGCAACTGTATATGTAAAAAAACTTTGAAACGGCAGCAAATTTATTATAAAATTTGATAATGAATACATCAAGTTCGGGAAAGAAAAGGGGGAATCAACTGGATTAAAAAAATAGTTAAATGAAAACGAAAATACCCAAACTACAATCACCCAATCAATCTCAGCCTCGCCGCCATCATTGATCGCGGATCACGTCATGCCACCACCCTATCCCAGATAATAAAACCGAAGTCAAAACAGATCATAAAACAACCCGAACATCAACCTCGGCGATGATCAAGGTTACCTTCGTCAAATGACGACCTAACTGGAAACTCCCCGAACACCACACCCCACCACCGCTCCGAAACCCCACCTCCACTATCGTACCTACCATCACAGCCTTCCAATCGGCCCATGAAGAGTATTGGTATGTGAGAAATGGAAAATCAGCCGATTATATATAGTAGCAGTAAAAGTTATACTTTTAAAAATTGTAGTAACTGATTTCTTTAATCAAAATAGTATAGTGACCAAATTACTCCCGTTCCTCCGCCTGAACGATCACGTGACCAGATTCCTTCGCCAAGAACCGACTCTCTCTCGATCGTCGACTTACCCCCTTTCTCTACGTTGAACTTAGATCATTCCTGGTTTTTACAATCTTTCTACTCATCTTTCTATGCAAAATTCCATGGCAGATTCTCCCCAGAAGAAACCAGAGCTCTTTGAACTCAACAATGGGTCCATGCAAATCAAGGTCTCCAACTATGGCTGCACAATCACCTCCTTGACTGTACCCGATAAAGATGGTATCCCAATTATGTTCATTTCTCTTCCCAACGATCTAATTTCTCAGTATGGGGTAGTCGTTGATGTATGGATTGTCTATAATTTCTAGGAAACCTAGCTGATGTTGTTCTCGGATTCGACTCTCTAGAACCCTATCAGGTTACTTCCCTCTCACCAATTCTTTTTTTTTTTTGTGGAAATTTTTCTGGGTTTTTGGTTTTTCACGGATTTACATTTTGGTTTCGTACTTGGTTGATTGTCCAGTTTGATGGAACTCTTTGTGATTTAGGAAGCACGAATGTGACACAGATGGGACAGAGACAAGTTACGGACACGTTGAGTTTATCTTGTATTGATATATACGTATACTAGTACTCCAAATTCACAGAAAACTAAATGATGCAGGATAGTTTTAGGATACTTGAGGAATTGTAGTGGTTTTCGGTTGGAAACAAGAAAAGAATTGGGTTAAGAAGATTAGAAGGTGAAGGAGAAGCAAGAGAAATAGGTGCTTCACTCTTGTGAGGGTCAGGCTATTTCTGCAAGGACCGCAGTACCAATCATGAAACTGCAGCCTCGTTAACTCAAATTCAATAATCAACTCTATTCCAGTATTCCTTAAAAGAAAAGATCACATCGAAATTTATGAGCCATCCATGGGCTATTCTAATTCCTAGATATCTAGATAGAACGAACCTAAATGTTTTTTAATGAATCCAATAGTAGATGTATACATCGAGCAAGACTTGTGAATGCACCTAGTTATAAATGCACAAATTGGACCTAACAATAGGTTCATGCAACGAGTTAACATGTGGTGAATGTGTCTTAAATCTTAATCTAAGTCCATGTAACTAGTAGATCGATGTGATGACCTTGAACACCGATGTTGCCCTTGATAAGGAGTTCTGCAAGTACAAAACTGCCCTTGTCTACCGCACAACCACTTTTTTGTTGAGTTCGTCCGTAAATAAAATGTTTTTTATCAATTAGGATAGGCACGCATAATATTGATGTTATGATGACATGAAAACACTAAGTATTCTTGAACTAAGCATCAAGGTAATATTGACGCCGGCTAACTTCGTAAAATTGTGTTATAATCTATCACTAGCGTGTCCGATCTTCAAAAATGTAATAAAAAAAGTCATTTCGTAGTTAGGCGTATCCAATACGTGTCTAGAGAGTGTCTTGCCATGTCCGTATCTGACTCGTGTCGGACATGGATAGGTGAGATCTGTTCGTGCTTCTTTGCTTAAAATATTTGTTTATAGTCTCCCACAAATTAGAGAAAAAGGAAACACAAAAGCAGGAGTTTGTATCAAGAAGTGGAATGTGAAAGTCATCCTGTGGATGTTAATTTTAATAATTTCTTTTTGTGTACTTTTGTGATTTGTGGATTGTTCTTGTTTTTTTTCCATCAGAAAGGTGCTTCACCTTTCTTTGGCTGCATCGTGGGTCGGGTAGCAAACAGGATCAAGGACGGAAAGTTTACACTCGATGGTGTTGAATACAATCTGCCCATCAACAACCCCCCAAATAGTCTCCACGGTATTTTCAATTTACATAATTTCCTGAATCTTAATATGTTGTCTATCTTATTATGAGGGTATCATTCTTAACAACCTTAAGCCTAGCTCAAGTGGTAGTACCCTTGCTTTCAAGGGAAAGTTTTGGGGTTGATTCGGTTGAAGCTCATGGAGTAAGCCTTGAGCATCCTACCCATGGAAAAACGAGGGGGAAAAAGTTATTTTTAACTTTGCTTTAGCCCAGTCAACTAACATGGCATGCCTTCTAAATTCAGGTTACATTTATTTCAGTAGGAATTGGCATACACTTTGTTTACTGAATAGTAATGAATTTACTTGGCAAAGAATGTCTGTTTAGTCAATACAACGATGCATATATATATATATTTTTGTAGACATCTCTTGTTGTCCAATAACTCTTAGTTTACTGGGACTAAGTGAACAAGTAGACTTGACTGAGCTCAATAGGAAAAAAGAATTCATATCAGACCTCAATTGATTTGGACATACGGCTCGGTTTGGTGCTTTCAAAACGTTGGTTTGTTTCAAAAGACTGATTAACCAGTAAACAAAGATGTTTCACATATGAACTGAAAGATGTTTTAATCACTGTGACGCAAAGATGAGATGGCTTTGGGACATGCTTAAGTTTGTCCGCATTCATGATTTAACGGACTGATTGATTGCTGGTCATAAGTATATCTGGTGAGCTTTAAATATGTTGGTCTAGTCTTGTTTTCCATTCTTATTGTCCTTTTAAGTCTAACGTAGTATTTTAATTCCCTCCAAGTCTAGTTGTAGGTTTAGATTACTATTTTGCCCTTCACTATAATGATAATGCATTATTTACTATCATAAAGCATCAAATTAATGTTGCAACACCTAGATCTCCATCTCCACTCCACCACCACCATTACCTCCACCGCCGTCATTTCACCACCACCACCACAACACCCACACCTCCAAAACCACCATCATTTCACCACCACATAACCCTACCACCTCCACCTATTAGGTTACCAATTCTCCCAAAAGCTGCAGCTATGGACCCCAAACAAGCTATTCAACACCCTCCCTCACGTGCAACCCCGTCTTGCACATGGAGATGCAAATTTTCATAGATAGAGCGGAACTTGATACGAATGGGAGAAGCATAATGCAAACAGGGAACAAATGCAAATAGAGAGACTTGAACCCAAGACCTCACACAACCTGAGCTTTGATACCATGTTAAGTTACCAATTCTCCCAAAAGCTTAAGGCTTTGTTTGGTTTGTAGTTTCCAAAATTTATCTCTAAAAGTTTTGTTACAGTTCGATTGGTGAAAGAGTAATTTTGTTGCAGTTCGATTGGTGAAAGAACCTCGCCGACATCGAATCGAACCTTTGGCAGATTAGGACGACGAGATCCTGAGGCCATCGATTTTGCACTTTATGTTGTGGAGTAAGTGCTAAAGAGGGTAAAATCTAGGATATTTTTGGCATTAAAGTAGGTGAAATCCTTACTGGTAAATTTCGGAATTGGGCTGGATTTGGAAGGAATTGAAGTGATTTTTCTGTACTGGCCCGTCAATGTCCCTTTAGGTTCTGTTTGAATAGGTTGTAGATTTTTTAATTTCACCAATTGTAAGAGGCTTGCTGTAGGTGGCTTGTGAAACTTTATTGGAAAATTAATGAAGGAGAACCTGAATATAACACCTAGGAATCTACACAGAGGGGGGAGTTTAACCCTCACTAATTCATGAGAAGCTAGATGATCTTGATTCCTTCATTCGTAAACATTATGCATAATTTCCTTAAATAGACCCAAGAGAGAACAACCAGAATTAAAAGATAAACATATTCTAACAAGATACATCCTAACTTGCAACCGTGATGAATCATAGGTAACAAAAGAAAGTGACAAATTGTGATAATAAATTTAAATTGCCATCTGGTGTTCGCACCAACTCTCCAGGGGTGATGATAATGAAATGATGTCAAGGAGTGGAAGTATTTGATGGATGGTGGCCTCTGGATTGTAATATGGTTTAGTTGTCATAGAACCATGCTTTGTCAAAACCAAGTGGTTTTGGAAATTCTGTTGGTGTTCACATTTGTTTGTTAGAATGGGTAATATTGGGTATTTCGTTTCTATAGCACTTAAGGATGATTGAGTAGCACCTTCAATTAAGCTACAAGAACAACACAATATGTAGAAAACCTGCTGCCAATTCAAAGTCACCAAATCTATTAAAAAACCAGCATCACACCGAGTACCAAAGTCATAATATGTAGAAAACCTGCATGATAGGCATTTGGAACAAACTGGAATTAAAACCATACCAAAGTCACCAAATCCATTCAAAAACCAGGGTTACACCAAGTACATTAAAAAACCTTCATTACACCAACTCATAACATTGGAACTAGCAAATACCAAGTACCAAAGTCACAAAATCCCGAAACATGACAGAAGTCATTACCAATATCAACCATACACTACTCAGTTCATTAGTGAACACCAGCCACACACTACTTAGTTCATTACAAGTCCGAAAAACTAACAAAAGCAACAGACAAGAACATACACAAAGGGACCACATGCACATAAGTCCACAAACCACGGGGAGTTATGTGCTAATAAACAAAAGTGAGGGGTGTAGCTGCACATGGAAAGATTTTGGGCTGAATGTGAAGTTTGCTCTAATTAATGGTGATTAAGGACAAAGATTCAACTTCTGGTAAATGAGGAAATTGTGAGTTGCTACGAAAAGTACTCAGTCCCACATTGCTCAATAAAGTCCTTGGAAGCTTCCTTGTTCCCTTAAAAAACGTGGTTCACCACCTGATGCAATAGTATACATCATGCTTACCAAGGCCACGTGGGCCCACTAGTTCACTTTTGTTTTTGACAACCGGATGTCCGGGCCACTAGTTGACTTTATTGAGTCTTGGTTAGATGTATTTTCAGTTTATCTTTAGGTTTCGGCTTGTTTTTTATGTTTTATGTTGAATCCAATTGACATAAGTAAGCTCCTAGTCTTTTTTAAATAGTCATGTGACTTTTAATTATTTTGGAAGGCTAGGACTGAAGGGTTGTTTTGTAACCAAGGGCTAGGATGCTAGGGCTACTATAACCCTAGTATAAATACTCTTCTATGAGTTCCCTGTATGCAGTTTTTGTTGATCTTTCCCAGGAAATATAAAGTGGTGGTTCTTCTTGGGTATCTTTGCCCTAGAAACCCATCCATCCTTGTTCCGTCTTCGGATCTTACTATTATCTCTTTGTTCTTGCCGCTGGAAATCCCCTGAGAGGGGAGAATACTGTTAGAAATTGGAATACTCTTCCGCCGGCGTCCACCTTAGTGTGCCTGATGGGAATACTCTTCCGTTGCACGATCAAACGGACGAAAAGATCCACATTCCCACCATTTTTATTACCGAATGTGGACTCAGATTCCCCCTCGACCCCTTCTTCTGTGAGGTCAGCGAACGGTGCCGTCTAAACCCTATGCAAATGTGCCCGAATTTCGTACGGGTAGTTTTGGGTGTCGTTGCCCTCAATAGGATCATTAACTTTACCCTAGGATGGTTCGACATCCTTAGGTTATACAGTGTTGTCCCAACCATTGACGAAACCTACTACCTCAAAGCGAGGAAGAAGGAGCAACAACTGATCACCGACCTTCCTAATTCTGCCAGGGGAAAGCAGAATGACTTCCTGGTGGTGACTGGGAGTTGGATGCCCAGAACCCCAGAAGGTGGACCGATCCAATGGCGAGTGCCTCCGCAGGGAACGGGCCCACGTTAGTTTCTTTACCCTTAATCTTCACGCATTAATTCCCGATTGATTTGTTTCCCATTTCTGATTTCAACCTTGCAATTTTTGCCTTGCGTTTACAGCCGATAATTTGGGTGTTAGCTATAGGATTGACCACAATCTGCTCCACAGAGACCAGATTGCCGCTGCTCTGCTATTTGACGGTTTTGAGCCCATCCCAGTTGGGTTAGGCCGAGCTGCCCACATCCTGCTGGGATACACACCGACCTACTGGGGAGGCATCAGAAGAACTGGTGAGGGACGCACTCGTCATCCTTGGCCGCCGTCTCGCCCAGTAGTCCTCCCTAGCATCCCAGCCGAGCTAAGCCGTCAGAGGAACAGAAGGAGAAATCCCTTTAGAAGAGGTGGAACGTCCCGCCCAAGGGCCATCAATTCTACCTCACAAGTGACTATCGCTCACAGGGAGGAAATTCAGACTGTCATTCCCATCCTGACAAGGGAATCGGAGCCGAGCACATCAGGTAGGGACCCAGAACAAAACCTCCTCCAAGAGGTCGACGACTACCACAGCTCTACCTCCTCCGGCGGCTATTCTCCATCACCAGATCCATCCGCCACACCCAACATGCCTGAGCAACCGATCAACCTACTGGACATCCTGGGCCTTGGCACCCCATCCTCTGACATCCTACCGCCACCCCCAGGGCTTGGCTCCAACGTCACTCCTCCTGTCGCCAACGTGATAGACCTCACTGAGAGGCAGGCCGAGAAAAGGCCCTTGGAGGTTGGTTCTCCCC
>JAXBDA010010496.1:0-10410 GCA_036023075.1 Gaultheria prostrata
CGTTTTCGCTATACAGTTTGTATCTCGTTCTTAATTTGAATTCAATATTATGTAATTTGAATTGTTATTTATCAATGAAATTGTTCTCTGGAATTTCCGATGTGATTGCCGCACATTTTTCCCAACAGATTAAACAAAAATAATAGAACGAAGACAGACAAAATAATAGAACCAAAATCACTGTACTTTGTTTCTGTAGAGTAACAAAAGATAGAATGAAAGCCTAAATTATTCGGACGAGAGTGAGGAACTTTGTTTGGAAGAATCAGACATGAAATTGTATAATGCATTTAGAATTTAGAATTGAGAAAACATTCATTACAGTGCCAGCGTAAACAAAAGTTTCCTCCAAATTGATTGAATTTGGGACCGCTGTTTGGACACATGACGCAATGTAATTGATTTGGAGGAAACTTTTGTTTACACCAGCACCCAGCGGTGTAAAGAATTTTGTCCCTTTAAAATTATGAATATTAGTTCTAACAAATGGAAATATAAATCATTGGTTTAAAAGAAAAACATGGGAGTTTCCTTTTTACAATTGATGAAGTTGGTTTGGATTAAGAACCATTAAGAGTAGTGTTGGATTGCATAAACTAAAAAATGTACTTTGTGGTAACAAATTTTGTTTATTGAGTTAGAATAAAAAAACCAGTTTCTAAGAGTAGTGTTGGATTGCATAAGAGGCAATGCTTAAGTTATTACTCGTATACATTATTATATAGTGAATTGAACTTCCAACTCCTATCTATCTATACTACTCCTTCCTTCCGTATTTATTGATTCCTTATGAAGATTCATGCTATTTTTAAGTTTTAAGTTGTTTATATCCTTCAATTTATAATGTCTTTTAGGAATTTGAAAATTTTGAATTAAAACAATTTGAGATCTGTCAAACATGATCAGTATTGCATATTTTGTGAGATGTATATTAAACATAGGATCCTAAAAAGGACTAAAAGGACTAACAAATACGGACGGATGGAACATTTACTATGTCTATGTATGACACATAGTAATCAAATTTGTCTCACATAGTTGGCACCATTTTTCCTTTTTTTTGTCATTTGTCATTCCTAATCTATTACATGGGGAGGGGGGAATAAAACTCGATCCCAGGATGCAACGTGGAGCATCATGTATCCAAGAGCTCTACTACATGAGCTAGCCACTGTAACACACAAATTCGTGTCCTACAATAAAGACAAGAAAAAGAATGCACAAAATATATTTTATTGATTTGAATAAAAGAAAGGGGTACAATTCTCTAATAACCGTTCTTTTAGCAAAGAAAAGAACAAAATCGTTTGATTCGATCTCCGGTACGTTCCAACAGCTTGAATGCTTATTGTTGAATCGCACAAATGGTAACTTTATTTGAATCTTCAAGTTGAATGAACTGAAGAAAAGAGTTTGAAGATGACTTTGATTTGTTGAATGATTTGGATGATGAACTTGTGAAGAAATCGGCACGCTGTTCTTGGTGCTTGATGATTCTTTGCAAGTTGTTGTAACTTGGGTTCTTGTGTTTAAAGATGTATTTGATTTGTTGAATAATTTGAGCGGTTGGATGATGAACTTGTGAAGAAATTGACACACTGTTCTTGGTGCTTGATGATTCTTTGCAAGTTGTTGTTTGTTGGCTTTGATTCGTTGATGACGAACTTGTGAAGAAATCGGCAAGTTGTTCTTGATGCTTGATGATTCTTTGCAAGTTGCTCATGAATTGCTTGAGAATTCTAGTTGAATGCCAAACGAAAACTTTTTTTCTTTTCTCTAATGAGCCTCTATTTATAGGCAAAGGAGAGGGGTGGTGATATTTTTATTTCCGTTAAAAGAAGATATTTGATTAATCTCTTTTTTTTTTTATGGAAACAAGTTAAAGTCAAAATAAATAATAATAATGCATACAATATACTAATATTATTCTTTTGACCAAGCAAATTAAATTTGACTGGGCCTGCATTTGGGTTGCCCCAAACTTATGACCCACTTCGTTGGCCGAGTCAGTCCATCCTCTTTTGCCCCTGCCCATGATTGAGCCCATATTTTTGTGAGCCCATTTGGTTAATTTAAATTAGCCCACTTTATTTTGGCCTTCACTGTATCTTAAAGGGATTGAGCCCATAATTTTGGTGGTCCCAAATTTACTTGAAGGCTTTGACTCCCATTAATCTAGACAATTTTATTTGTCTCAATTAATTTGAACGGCGATTAAATCGCGCCAAAATTTTAGTGTCTACAGCCACCACCGACCATTTGAGATGATACCTCATTTACATATACATTGAATACACATGAGTTATATATGTTGGGGTCATGCGATGATCTGATAAGTGTCACGTAAAATGCGGTGAATTGGTTACCCAAAGGGAGTATAGTGATATGGTGACCATTGCTAAAATCCAGAACTACGAGGTATAAATTCATATATTTTTGTAACTTAGTTTGTTATTTTCCGATTCTTCATGTATCACTATATCGATTCCATATGTCAATGCTAAGTTAAAAATTAAAATGCTTCCTTAAAACAAAAAATTGGAGAAAAATAGGTGAGAATGGCGATTAAGTTTGTTCACAAGACACATTAATATTTGTGCATGTTTGTAGAAGGTATAGATTATCTTCTACTACTATTTTCATCATAGCCTTTTATTTTATAATTTTATTTTGTGTCTTTTGTAGTATTTGGTTTTTAAAAATTAATAAAAACTAAATATCAAGACATTTTCCCCCAAAAGTTTTCCACCAGTAATCGATTGTATTATGGGAGTATAAATTTTTCCCGGGAAAACCTATTGGTACACCATTTTGGTGTACACCAAATGTATACCACTTTCATGGGATCCATTTTGGGTCCCATACAAATGATCGGAGCCGCTCAATATTCTTAAAATAATTTTTTAATATCCTTTTGTAAAAATTTAGCTCATTTTAACACCGGTAATGACTCGATCAATTCTGCACCCAATTTACTGACAAGAAATTGGGCAAATAATCGATCGAAACCTTACCGATGTTAGAATGAGCTACTGTTTTTACAGAGGTTCTTTAAAAAATATTTTAAAAATATTGAGCGGCTTCCATCATTTGTATGAGATTCATTTTGAATCCCACAGAAGTGTTGTACATTTGGTATACACCAAAATGGTGTACCCTAGCATGACTCAAACTTTTGGAGTTATATACTCCATTACTTTTTTTTTTGATAATCCATTACTCCATTACTTATACTCAGCATTTTTACACCCTATATCACAACTGTACGGGTGTTATGTACCATGAGGCACCACATGACTGAATTTGATGACGAATAGTGAATTGTTAGCCACGTGTCATCAAGAAGACGGATTATCAGCTTGTCTGTACTGATGTACTGGCGCACTGGATCGGAGCCTCGTTGTCCTTGCGCTGGAGCTGATGAGGTGAAGCAACTGGGATTTCTGAGGTTTCCATTCCATCTCCTTCGCAATAAATATAGGCTTAATTACATCTTGCCCCCTTATATTTTCAAAATTATTTGATTCATCTCATAAACTACAATATCCAATTTTGACTACCTTAAACTATCTAAGCCTTTTAACTTGGCCTCTTATTAATTTTTATTGGTTGCTTAATAACCGTTAAAGACCTTTAACTAGTTTTCAAATGTTATTCCCCCCCCCCCCCCCCCTAAATATAGCCAAAATCGAGAATTATATGCATATAAACTTGCATATCTATGAAAAAAAATCAGAGATTAGACCTTTGTCCCTTTTTTTTTTTACATGAAGAGCTATTGGCATATTGATATTTTTGATAATGCAAGACTCTCAAGGACCCAAGAGGTGTTAATGGGGATAAAATTTGATGGAGATCAATGGATCTAAGTGAATAAAATAGTATGGATAAATACTCGTAAGACTTCTTTCGATATACACATATTTTGGGGCAACTCGCTTCATCCTAAATTGCACAACTCCCTTTATCCCAAATTATTGGTCTTTATTTCTTGTTCTAGATGTCTCAAATTAAATGTTCATTTCGAAAAGTCAACAAAGATATTGGGGCAATTTTACCCCTTCGCCCTTTCTTCTACATGTAATTAATAAGTCAAGAAAGCATTAAAAATAAGTGAGTAAATTGAGAAAGTCAATAGCAATAATCAAATGTTCTGTCAATCTATCCTCAAAATGTAGATTCCCCACAAAGGGCAAGCATTGTGGGAGGGATGGAGTAAAATACTATTACTATTCTGGGCTTTCTGATGGCCATTATAACTTTATAAGACTGATTGATAAAGGGCCAAGTTGAAAGTTTTAGGTAATTTAAAATGATCAAGTGTCAGGTTTTATTATTTGGGGTGTAGTTTGAAAAAGTTTGATAGTTTAGGGGTAAGATAACTAAGCCTAAATGTAAGCAGCTGCTGCTACTGTTGAAAACTATAGCGACACAGTAAAAACGAGTTAGAGAGAGAGAGAGAGAGAGAGAGAGAGAGAGAGAGAGATGGAGGGAGAAGAGAAGGGGGAGGAGGAGGTGATGGGTTCGAGCTTGACGATGGAGCGAGTGGCGGCTGCCAAGCAATTCATAGAGAATCACTACAGAGCTCAGATGAAGAACATTCAAGAGCGAAAAGAGAGGTACAGTATGATTAAAGCAAACAGTAGATGGAATTTTTCCTCATATTTCGTGAACCTATGAGATCTAAGTTCAGTTCGTCATTGATTTTTCCTTCTGTGATGCGTCTTTTGTTTTGATGAGAAAATGTTAGAAAGGAAATTTGGAAATTTATTGACCTTATGAATCTTTGATTTTTTTGTATCACCTGGGTATATTTCTAGAGCCTCCCAGCCCTTACTCAAATTTTGTGTCAATTTTTGAGTAGATTACAATTGGTGTAAAGCATTCCATCGGGCAAACCCAAATCCAAGCCCAAATTTGAGTAAAAGCTTTATTGATGGCATTGTTGTAAATTTTGGGAGGGAAAAAAATTGGCTCGCAAAATTTGAGTAAAATTGAACTTGGTATACCGTATACATTTGAGTAAGGAGTGGAGTGGATTTTAAGGGGGTTTACTCAAATTTCGAGTTGGAGTAATAAAAATGGTAAGGGCTGGAGATGCTCAAGTGGAGGTGAGTTCAACATTCCATTTCGGGATTTGGAGCAACAGGGAGCCTTGATTCTAAACTTCCATTTTCTTTTATTTTTTCTCACTGACCAAACAGAGGCATTATAAATTCTGATCAAGCTCAATGAGCTATAGCCGTGAATATCTAGTATATTTCATTTGATTATAGCGGTGATGCTATGGGATACTATTTATTCAACAAGGTGATGGGAGACAATCAGTTCCTCATAGTAGCAGTTAAGAGATAAGGATATCCAATGGCAGGGTGATTAGTACTTTGAAGCTCAAGGGAAAACACTTCATAGGTGGAGTATTAGGGTATCTTTAGGTGAGGAGAAGATCGTATGATGTGTTGAAAAAACTATTGCAGAACAAATATTTGGCATGTCCAAAACAATTAAGGAGCAAATGGGAAATTGACTCCCATGATTTTCCTTTAAGGCGGATTGAAGAATTTTCGTTAAGTTTAATATATTTTTGACTTCAATAAGTTTGTATGGATGGTTACAATGTTCATTGGTTAATATCTGTTCACGCAACGTTTGACACAACTTTTGAGAATTTTTTTTAACGGAGTCCCATTCTAATAAACGGAGCCGTTCAATTTGTTTAAAACATGTACTTAAGAGCACCCATAAAAAATCAACTCATTCGGATATCGTTAAGGGCTTGATCGACTCATTCAGTTTTTATCCTATCAAATTTAGGAACAAATACCGATCAAGCCCTTACCGATATCAGAGTGAGCTGATTATTTATGGTAACTCTTAAAAACATGTTTGGTTTACATTTTTTTATGTCAAATGTCATGTGAACGGAATCGCCCCCATACACACACACACATACGTATACATATACAATATACATAAAAATATGTATGCGTCTTTCTCTTATTTGTTTTTACAGACAGATTTTGAGTTTACGATTGAGTTTTGAAATATTTACATTTGAGTGTCGAGTCTTCATACGAGAGCACAAAACACAGTTTGATTCACCGGGCCCATCAACTGTACTGGTGGTGTAGTGGAATTTCGAAATTGTATTGTGAGAGATAGACATCCGAAGATTCCGTAAGTACTGTAGCAGGATGAATATGTTTTAAGGACAAACTGTCAACACTAGTCTTGATCATGTTCCATCCATTTTAAGGTCCTTTCTATCTATAGTTTTAACAATTTCAGTTTCATCTTTTTAGCATCAAACTTACAGAAGAAAAGTACATATTTTCAGGCAATCTTAAGACAAATTCGCGTTCTTCATCTTCACATCTCTCTCTCTCTCTCCCTCTCTCATAACCAGATAGCATCTCTCTCCGTCTCTCCTCTCGAAACCCTAAGTAGTAGTACAGATTGCATATCTCTGTCTCTCCAGATCGCATATCTTTATTTCTCCCCAGATTGCATATCTTCTCTCTCCTGGTATTGTTTGCATCGGAAATTTGGCATTTGTTTGGCATTGGTTCTTCCTCCTATTTGCATCTGTTCAGCATCGGTTCTTCTTCCTATTCGCATGTTCTAGTGTGGTTTGCAGTTTGTTCTCCTCCTTCTCAGACGCACTCTTTCTTCCTATTCACATGTTCTAGATTTAAGTTAGCACTTGTTTGCAGTTTCGGCACTCTGATTGGTATTGGACCTCTGATCGGTATTGTTTGCAGCTCCGCTTTGCATTTAGGATTTCAGTTTGTTGTTTATGATCAGGGGTTTAGTCCTTTGGTGTTATTAGAGTTTAGCTAAGGTAATTGTTATTTATCGTTTATGTTCAGGGTAGTTTAGTCCTTTAGTGTTATTAGGGTTAGCCTACATAACCCCTTGATTAGTCTTGTAATCTTTTAAGCTTTCTAATGCAATAAGATTGTTACGTTGTTTCTTTTCACTCTTTTGCAACGTCACATGGTATGAAAGCATAAGCCTATATTACATGAGAGTCACTGTAATGCCTACCCAGTTTAAATCCTTCTATCTAGAGATCCCAATATCTAGGTTCAAATGGACAACAGATCTGATTTGGGATTCTAATTTCTGTCATGAATTGTTGCAATCTATTTTCATGATTCATGTATTTAAGTGGAGATTTTTTGTAGGCACTTAAGGTACATATTTGGAATTTTGAGGTGTGAGTAACTATCATTTTTTTCTTTGATTGCAGGCGATGGGTGTTAGAGAGGAAGTTGGCTTCTTCAGATGTACCCAAGGAGGAACAGATAAATCTGATCAAGGATTTAGAGAGGAAAGAGACCGAGTTTATGAGGCTTAAAAGGCACAAGATATGTGTTGAGGATTTTGAGCTTCTGACCATCATTGGAAGAGGCGCGTTTGGTGAGGTGATGTGCATGGCATACTATAATGCAATTTCGTAGCCCACGTTTCAAAAATCTACATTTTCAAAGAATGTTTTTCGTATTGATTTTTAACGTACCAAGGGAAATTAATATACATCTTTGAATTTCGTTATATGCTTCACTGGATTAGAAATGTTATTTTCCTATTGCCTTTAAAATTGTTGGAATGGGATGTTAGGCAAATCTCTACGGAAGCGAAGACATTTGTAGAAGTGTTTTTGCTTTGGAATCCAAGAAAACCAGACACTCGTATTGAGACTGATCATATCTGATTGGATTGGTTTGGTGCGTTTCTCTCATGTTTTGTTTAGCGTATGGTCCAGAATTTTTGTAAGTTAAGTAGTTGGTTCAATCCTGGGTTGATACTCGGTTTGCCATATTTTACCTGCATTGTTTTGATGACACTGTTGTATAAGGATTTCTACTGGAAGATAAATTTCCCCGACTGCTGTGGGAACTACCTCTAGGAAGTCTACCCGTGCTAGGAGAAGTTTTCCGAAACCACCATTCTAATAAAGCTTTCACAGTGTCACTTCTATCTTGGTTCTAAGATGTTAGGCCTTGTCCAGCTGTTACCATTACTATCTGTTGCATATAATTTTCTTTATCTTACAGGTTCGGTTGTGTCGGGAAAAAAAATCTGGCCATATATACGCAATGAAGAAGCTGAAGAAATCTGAAATGCTCAGCAGAGGACAGGTGAGATGAGATACGATACGTTTCTCACCTATAAAGTGTACCAAATGAGTTAAGCAGGTTTATCGGTTGTTACGTTCTAGCTTATTTCTTTTGTTTAAGGAATGCACATCACCTTATGCTTGTATGTGAATATGCTGTGGTCTGTGTCTCTGTGATGTGCTAGCATGCAAACCAGCATTGTTTTTCACATTGAAAATCTTAGTGACTTTCTATGATAGCTTGTCATATTGTCTTTGTGCGTGCTCCATTCCCTCCATAAATCAACCTGGTATGCTCTCAGAACCTTACTGCAATTTTCTTAGGATTTCTGCATCCAACTCTTAAAGATATAGGTATACAACCTGTAAACCCGTAGTGGCAGTTGGTGACGGATGTGCTCTTTTGAGGGGGTATAAAATTCTCTCCCCCTTTCTAATATCTATCTCATTATTTTGATGCTCCTGAAGACTGCAGAATATGATGTTAAAAGATGTCTAGTTGCAGTTGGGCTATAATTGCTGCTTCTAATTTTTTTGGGTGTTTATATGACTTGTTGTCTTTTCTCTCTCTCCTTGGAACTTACAATATAACTGATTTTTAGATGACTGAAGGTACTTGAATTACTTCATTCAGACTGCTAAAAATTTATTGACTGAAGGTACTTGGTGGTATAGGGATGAGCTGTTTGGTTGATTCTATATATGCTACAAGTCACAATGCTATTGGAATTAAGTTCTAAACATTCAATGTATTCTGTGTATGAGCAACTTATACTTTGTTTTCAAAAAGGGTTCTTGACTCCCTTATTTGTTCTCTGTTCATTACGTGATTCATAATGTTATTTCGTTCTCAATTTGCATTGTTTGTGACGTTGCTGCTTTTATTCACAACTCACTTCCCCCCCGTAGGTAGAACATGTCAGAGCTGAGAGAAATTTGCTGGCAGAAGTGGCCAGTCACTGCATAGTAAAACTATACTACTCATTCCAAGATGCAGAGTATTTGTATCTGATTATGGAATATTTGCCTGGTGGTGACATGATGACCCTGTTGATGAGAGAAGACACATTAACTGAAAATGTTGCTAAGTTTTATATTGCTCAAAGTGTCCTGGCTATAGAGTCCATTCACAAGCACAACTACGTTCACAGGTTGGTATATGCAATACCTGCTGACATTTTAGCATTGTGCCAGAAGTTTTAATCTTCTGGTGACATCAGTTTATTCTGTTATCGGCTGTGAGTATGTAGACTGTTGTTGACCTTTTTTCATTTTTTCCCAGAGATATTAAACCTGATAACCTTCTCCTGGACATAAATGGTCACATGAAACTCTCAGATTTTGGTCTTTGCAAGCCACTTGATTGTAGAACTTTATCGACTCTCAAAGAAAATGAGCCCATGGATGACGAAAATTTGAGGGAACCGATGGACATTGATTCATGTATTCCTGATGCGGATAATGGAAGTCATTGGAGAAGTCCTCGTGAACAGCTTCAACATTGGCAGATGAACAGGAGGACTTTGGTATGCCATTTGAGGAATTGAAATATTATCATAGCTGATCTTTTATGGAAGTATGGAGCTAGGTTTGAGATCATATCTGTAGGCATGCTAATTGATTCCTTCACAAAACTGGTATTGTTGGCTCATTCTAGGAAAAGAAGAGACATGACTGTCTTACTCTTATGACACTGCACTTTTAACAAGATGACGACATGTCTCCTTGTCATTGAACTTCCGTACCGTGGTTCTATTGGGTTTTTTTTTTAGAGCTATATTATTTTTATTTACTAAGTCTCTTTGAATTTGAGATCTAAGAGCTCTCTAACTAGGGATTCATTCTCCCATCACTAAGATTTCTTAAATTTCTTTGTTTGTCTTTCTTATATCTGATCTTATGCTTTTTACTTTAAGTGTTGATTATTCAGGGGTTTCATTTTGATCTATATTATATACCAACTGAAATCCTTCTCTTGTTAAATATGTTTATCAAATCAATAATCTTGCATGTCTGTATAATTACATCTCTTGCTAATAGGTTCTTCTTTTGTCCCTATTAGAGAACCTCTGGACTACAGAGAAGTGCATGTGAATTCTTGGAAAAATAGGGTTTAATAAAGCAAACCAAATGAATAGAAAGAGTTAAAGATACGACAAAGACAGGGGTGCTGACACGGGAATTACCTGCTGAGGTTGAGCAGTTTTTATCTTAATACAGGATTTGAGAATGAATACAGGGGTTGGTCACCTCGAAGAAACCCAGTTTGTTCGGTTTTTAGGGGGGGG
>JAXBDA010010497.1:0-10408 GCA_036023075.1 Gaultheria prostrata
ACAATAAAAGTAAAATTTCTAACAATATAATTGAGTAATTTGATTTCGTAATATTGTGGATTTAGAATGAAAACAGAAAAAGTCTAGAACCACACACAAATGAGCACACAAACACATGTATAAATCTATGAGACTCACTCATAATACAACACAAATTTATGTAATCCCACTTATTAAAGTATTTGTATATTTGAGTGTATATTTTGAGTTTGAACTTGTCCTGTTGGGAAAAAAAAAGGAGGAGGCTGGCAGATAAATGAAAATAAAAGCTAAAAAAAGAAAGAAAGAATGCTAAACTTCAGAGTTTGGAGAAACAAAAAGTACCAGTAAAAACGCTACCCAGCTGCCCGTGAGATTCGAACTCAGCCCAGCAAGGCATTATGCGCCATCTTTGACCATCAAGCAAAATCTACTCCTTGTGTTCAGCTTGGAAACTTTTTTTTATTTATACATACCTTACGTTTTTTTTTTTGGTTGCCCAAGCCGGGGTGGGTTGCCCTAGCTCAGAGGCTTGCCAGGCTTACCCCGGGGCCGGCCCTGCTTACGGGAAACGAACCATGTCCATATCCATGGGAGTATAAGAGAGACACCAACTGTACTCCACACCACTTGCTGCAAAACCTTAAGCATGAAGTCTCTCTGTTTGTTTCTTTTTTTCCTGACCGAGCTTAAATGTGAAGAGGATGGAGTTTGAAAAGAAAAGAGTAAAGAAAGAGAAAAAAGAGGGAAGAAAAAGGAAAGGGCAAAGTAAGATGGGGAGAGAAAAGAGCGAAGTAAGAGAAAAAAGAGGGAAGGAAAAGGAAATAGTAAAGTAAGAGAGAGAGAGAAATAAACTTTTGGAAAAGTGCCGCCATTTTGCGCGAGAGAGTGTTAAGAGCATCTCCAATCATGGGGTGTTTGGGAGCCTCATTTTCAGCTTCTCATTTTTAACTTTTTAGCTTTTTGACTTTTTGGATTATGGTTAGAATGTACTTTGAATTTGGTAGGAGTGTTTAGAAAAAATGTGCAGAATGCATTTTATAACAACAGTAATGTTTGGGAGATACGTACAGAATACATTTTGTAGGTCTTATTGTTAATCAAAATGGAAAAAGTGGAAAATGAGAAATCAAAAAGCTCCTCTCAGCCTGCTTTTGACTTCTCCTCTCTAATGTCAAATTTTGAGAATGAGTTGAGAGAAAATGAGTTTTGAGTTTTGTTTCTCGTACACCTAGAATTAGAAAATGAGAAGTGGAAAAGGAGAATGACTTGTCTAATTGAGTTGATGTATTGTAAGAGAATGACTTATCTAATAAAGTGCAATAAGCCACTTTAGGCGATAAGTCAATTTGGTTAAACATGCTCTAAATATAAAAAAAAACGCTAGTAAGAGAGGAAGTGTGAAAGTTTTTTCTATTTAATATGCTATATTATGTAAAGTGAAAAAAGGAGGAGAAAATAATCTTCATTGAGAATAAGCCATGAAGGAGAGAGAATCAATGAAAGAGCTTTCATTTATTTTTACTTTCACCTTTTGTAAAATAAAAAAGAAAAGAAAAAGGATGGGATGGAGATACTTTAGGCATTGTGCATGATCGATTACTTTTATACAGTGACACTATTAATGTTATTTATTATGTTTTCTTATTTAGTTTAGATTTTTAAGTACTTCATTAGATATATAGTAGGGAGATACTTATTTATTGTGTAAATTAAGAAAGAAAAAGAAATTTATTGAAAAATGCTATGTAGGAGAAATAAACTATGAGCGACCTCGATTTTCATTTTCAAAATGAAAACAAATTTCCTTTAGTACAGAGACCAGATTAATAGCTAGATGCAACATGTACGTAAAAGTAAAAAGGATAAAACATGCATGAGCTTCTCTATATTTGCTACCTGGCCAAGAAAGTATTTCTTAAGAAATAAGATACAAGCTCGGAGAAAGAAATGTATACCAAAAGATTAACGCTTTATTAAGCAGAAAGATTTGTCAAGAAAAAGTATAGCCAGACTCAGCTATAAACTTAGGCCTTCCAAAAGCCGAAAAACATGAGAAGGCAGGCACTACGTACAAAAGGGGTGCGGGGTCCCTGTAGTCAATGGCGGCTCCAGGAATTTTGGACAGGGTGTTTAAAAATTACCTTAATTCTACTAGGTCTATTAACTAATCATACGTACACAAATTTTTATGTAGTATATTGGTATGAATAATCCCACCAAATAATACGAAAATGCATAAGATGTCACAGTTGCATGTTTTATCGGGGAATTCTATATTTTAGGCAAAGCAAAATTAAATCGACACATAAGAATATTACTCCCTCCGTCCCTTTTATAGTGTGTACATTTTCATTTTGGGATGTCCCTTAATAAGTATGTGTTTTGAAAAGTTAGTGAGTACATTTTTTATTTTGCCCTTAAAAGTAGATTCCTTTTTAAAAAGTTAGTGGGTATTATTATATTGATAAGGGTAAGTAATGGAAAGTAGATGTAAAAGTTATAAAAGTTGATGTGAGAGAAAAATAGTTGGAATTCTCAGGTAACACACTTAAAAAATGGACGGAGGGAGTACTAGTTTTTATGGTAGAAAGTTGTTTGGTGAATAGGTTCCCATGGAATTTTTTGTTGTTGACATATGTTCTTATTTTTTGAAATATATAGTTGATTATTATTCAGAAAAAAGGTAGAGCACAATATCGATATCAATAGATACATTTTCGTCTCTAGTTTTTTTTTATTTTTTTTTTATCATTAAGAGTGTACTTTGGTTTGAGCTATATAATACATGTTAAATTGTGAATTTCCTGAATTGATGGATATTTAGAGTGTAGGACTAACTATTTAGACAAACACGAGATAAAATTATTACATGTAATATAGAATATAAAAGAGTTTAGATTGTTCAATTAGCATCTATGAGAAGCTATGGAGTCGCATATGGCTTTTAATTAGGTTGTTTACATTCAATTGGTTTGTGGATTGATTTTTTGGGTCTAGTTGTTCAAAAATTTTGGGTTAGTGTTTCAATTATTTTTGCGTACGGTGTTCAAATATTTTTAGGTTGGGTGTTCAAAAAGGCTTAAACTCAAAGAAAACTAAAAATACTACTTCCTCCGTCCCTTTTTAAGTGTGTTACCTGGGAATTCCAACTATTTTTCTCTCACATCAACTTTTACATCTACTTTCCATTACTTACCCTTATCAATATAATAATACCCATTAACTTTTTAAAAAAGAATCTACTTTTAAGCGCAAAATAGGAGATGTGTCCACTAACTTTTCAAAACACACACTTATTAAGGGACAGTCCAAAATGAAAATATACACACTATAAAAGGGACGGAAAGAGTATTATGTATTTTAAGAAAGAAAAAATTTGGGTGGTCAATTGACAACCCATAGGCTCATGTGGAGCCGCCAGTGCCCGTAGTGAGGGGTTTACAACAGGCTTGTAATGAGCCCATCCAGTTGTCCATCTCGATTATGAACGCTCGGATTTTAATCCAAATAATGAACGGCGCAGATCATTTGGAGTTTGGGTTAAATTCAAGCCGTCGGTGTCAAGATGGACGGCCAGATAGGCTCACTACAACCCGTAGTGAGTTACCTCACTACATAAAAGTGCAAGGCGAAGAGGAATCAACAAAAAAGAAACGAAGCAAGAAAACAGTAGGACGATGAGACGAGAAAGAGGAGCAAGATTCTGCTCATGAAAATCTTATCAAAAATTCTTGTTTGCTATAATCACAACGTGAAAAGAAACGAAGGGTCTGACGAAGAACCTGAGAAGGACAAGAAAAATCACAACATAGAACGTTCTTATATCATGATCATAATGTTAACTGCAACAAAGACATCCAGATAAACCAAAACAATCATTTTCCACATGACTGCCGAAATGTATGGTTGGATGGGACACTACACGTCGTACACGATGTAGAGCTTTGGAGGCACTACACCATCCCCTCTTCCCACGACGCCGATGGTGAATCTTTGAACAGATTAAATACGATGAATGCACCCCATTTAGCTATCATATTGTCAAAAAAACTTATATCAAAACAGAGTATATAGCGGATCAAGAAAAAAAACAAAACAAAAAAACAGAGCATATATATGCATGAAGCAACTTTGGTGGTTCAATAAATATAGGATGCAAGAGGGATTGGAAGAAAATTTAAGAAGCATTCCATTTATGTCCTTCAATTTTCATTTTTTATGACTATTCTATAATTATTGAACCCTCAACAAGCACAACGAAGATTAATTCAGTCCAGAGTAGAATATTTATATTTTCACAATGACTTTCATCATGCAAAGTCTAAAATTTAGGAGCACCACGAATGAGCAATGGTTGCAAAGAGGAAACTGTTGTATCAAAATAACATCAAACCGGAAACAAGTTCACAATCACTATATGTTTGACCCAACTAATAATCCCATTAAGAGAGGAGTAATTCCAGCAAATAAAGGGGAAATAACAGACACAAGCAAGTGGGGAGATTCGAACTCCGGAATAAGATGCAAAAGTCCAGCAATGACTCAAGTATCGAACAGTTAAAACATTGTATTTGATGGGCTCCTCTTATCTTTAAATTAATGTTGACAAGAAATGAAATAAATAAAACTTGAATAAGGAAGAAAAGAGATCATATGCTCTGTTTTGATATAAGTTTTTTTGACAATATGATAGCTAAGTGGGGTGCATTCATCGTATTTAATCTGTTCAAAGATTCACCATCGGCGTCGTGGGAAGAGGGGATGGTGTAGTGTCTCCAAAGCACTACATCGTGTAGTGTCCCATCCAACCGTACATTTCGGCAGTCATGCGGAAAATGATTGTTTTGGTTTATCTGGATGTCTTTGTTGTAGTTAACATTATGATTATGATATAAGAACGTTCTACGTTGTGATTTTTCTTGTCCTTCTCAGGTCTTGGGCCAATCTACCTATCGCAATGGTTAAATTTCTGTTTTGAAGAAAGGACAAAAATAAAATACTAACATCAGAAGCGACCCCAACAATGAGATATCTCAAATCCAATTATGTTTGCCTGAAAATATTCCTCAATGCTCGTTCTTTTGATCTTTGCCCCGCAATACATTCCAACGATAATTCTGATTACGAGCATCACAAACCAGCAGCACTTTTTTTTTTTGCTAAGCAAAGAATTTATTAATCTTTGAAAACGGATTACAAAGATTAAAGGGACCCGAGACAAAAAACGCCAAGGGCCCAAAGGGGCTACACAATAACCCGAAAAGAGAACTTCACTCCAACAGCTAAATTTATAACATAGAGATGAAGAAGTCCATAATAGTATAACATATGTCAGTACTGCCCAAAATGGGGGAAAAAAAAGAAGAACGAATCCATAGCCAAAGGAATCCTAAACTTCAAATCAAACTTCGCCAAAACAGTAGGCTCCAAGGAGGTCTTTCTTCTGAAGAATTGGGAGAAGAAACAAAAATACCAAAAAGACCAATGAAGCTCGAAGATCTCTATTCTATGCTACCCGCCCAAGAAAGTACTCAGAAATAGTATATAAGTCAGATGAAGATAGAATAGCAAAAGAATAACTGAGAAGCAATCAAGCAGAAAGAGTTGCCAAAAAAACATGGCAAGAATTAGCTATAAACCGAGTCCCTACAACAAAAATCAGCTTTCGGATGATTCGGTTAAAGGGAGCCCTTCCATAAATTGTCAATGGCCAGGGCCAAACCCAGGCCAAAGAAGGGATTTGGAAATACTTTTCAACCAGCAATTGATATGTCTCGGTTAATACCTGATTAGCTACGTGTTTGCAAAGTGCAAAGATACTTCTCGATTTTGGACCTCTTCCTTTATTTTATAGAAGGTTACCTCCCACAACTAACGTAAACAATAGATCTGGGATTCTTGCTCAGCGTTCTTTTTCCCCAAACGCTACTCCTTGGGACAAAGACTTGACTTTGTTCCAACTTATGAGAAAACTAAACATGTGGACGTATAATTGATGATTAAAAGAGGGATGTAATTTGAGGATTTGGAACTGGAGATTTCCCCTTTCAATCGGCTGTTTGGATTTTGAAAGACAAATTGTACTCAAAACCATCTCTTGTTCATCCTCCCATTCTTAATACAATGTCTTTGATGCATGAAATCTGCTCAGAATGAGATGCTAATGTTGCATGGAAAATCCTATCCTATAAGTCCGTGGACAAGATGTCAGATCAAAAAAATAAGTTGAAGGTGACACTAGCAAATTAACATGATAAGGAAGCTGAATATCCTTGTATTCCTGAAATAAAAGCCTCAGTACTTACTTTGGCAAGTTCTTCACTGCGGATACGGTACTAACTTCGGCTTCAACAAGTAAAGTATCATTCAGAAGGAAGCCCTTAGTAGCATCATTGAGATCAGTTAACGACAAGAATGCAGAGCGGCCCCAGCCGACACCTGGAGCAAAGAAACACTTGGTAGCTGCAAGATAATGGTTGGGCATTTTTTTTGAGTGCTAAAAGGAAAAAAGACCTACAAAAATGCCAAGTTCTTCGAAATTAAGGAGTCCAATAAATACGGTCTTTTGTCATATGAGATTAACTTTAGTTTGGAGCCATTTTTGTACCTAAAAATAAGAATCATTGCAATTATAATGTCAATTGAAACAGAGATATCAGGATGAACAGAAACCATCACCTGCCACTTCCACATGATCGCTATTTTTTTGGTTCACAATCCGTAACTTGTATTTTGCATATGTTTTCTGCTCAGAAGGAAAGGTCTCTGAATCCTCTAACATTAGACAGAGGGACAAGAATTTGTTCCTTCGCCTTGAATCTCCTCTGGGATATAGGCGTACCTTCCTGGATTCATCAGAAAAAGCCATAAGATTATAAGAACCACAATAATTGTAAGACTATCATTCTGCATATCCTAGTTGAGAAAAGAAAAGTTTCCATACCACTCCCGATTTCCAATTTTGAAGATATCGGAGTAATGACTCTCGTCATGTAGAGACGAAAACTTATCAATCTTCCAAGTATGCTTGCTGTTAAGTTCCTTCATCATATATAGACACTCTCCTCTGCCAGTATAGTTTACGACAAAAACTTCTGCTCCAAACACGCAAGTGTCGTCGATGAGGTATCCATTAGCAGCTTCAGTGAAAGTACTGAGTGGGAGTAATTGCGAAAACCCCCACTCAGTTTTCATTGCATGAAAGCGTCTTACCTTCCCATTGGCATCTAAGCAAATTATAGTAGATAATTAAAAGATATGCAGATAAAAATAAGCTAAATTATAGCTAATAAGACTACCTTGAACAGTCATGTACTTGTCTTGGATACGGTCAAACACGAACAGTTTGAAGTTTACGTTGACCTCCCAACCAAGAGGTAAGTCATTTGTATCTGCGATTACCAAGTAAAGAGAGATGTGTCCTTCACCTTTACTTTCCTTATCACCATTCGGGTAAAGAGACAATTTCCTTCACCGAAAAAGACATAAGATTAAGCTTGTTTGTCTTAGTCGGAATTGAAAATGAAACTCATAATAAGATCTTATAATCACTCAACCATTTGTAGCCACTGGCTTCGAACACGTCTGATTCATAATTCTGCACACCAGCATCTAGCATCACCTGGGAAACTAGCGAGAATGACTCGATCCTCATAAGGTAGTGAGCTGGTGGTATATCTCTCAGTGATCTCGCTACTTCTGCATAATGTTAAAGAGATGAAAGAAATACTACCAGGAAGCGTTCAATTTGAGATTATCACAACAGCTCAGGCTATATTCATGTGTTCTTCACCGTATATATGATGTAAACATGTACGTGGAAAACATGAAACATTGTTAGAGAGAGAGAGAGAGAGAGAGAGAGAGAGAGAGAGAACCAAAGTTAGCGTTGTGATTGGGGATTGGATGGCACGATTTGTCTTCCATGTTTTACGCCTTCTCCGCGGGATTTTTGACGATCGGAAATTCTTCCCCGTTACTACTACTCACTACTACAGTACTACTCCTCCTACAGACTGCAGTCTTCAAGCGATGGGATTAATGCGGAACGGCCTTTCTTTATACTTACTTCTTTTACTCTCGTATTGTAAAACTCAATGGCACCCCTGAGGTTTGTATTTTTTTTAACAAGTTGTAGGAACACAGGTGTTGTCTACGTAGCATTGCTATTGTATTATGTACAAATCCGCTCTCGAAATGGCTCTCCCCTCTCTGAGATTTGCATTGACATCGCACTGTTTTTGTAGTAGTACCTCTACGTATTTGCTATTTCTAAGTTTTATGAGTGAATTTTCAAGTTAACGGTTAAGTAACTGAAATGGTAATTAAAATGGTAATGCAAATCTCAGGGAGGGGTGAGTCGTTTCACGTACCTAGAAGGAGAATCTGCACATAATGCAAACCTCAGGGGATGTCAATGAAATTTATCCAGAGTCTTAACAATGAAGAATGATGGTTCTTGCATGATGTCATACATGTGCAATCATCATGACATCATCGCCTAAGTCTTAACAATTAAGAAAAGATGGCTCTGGTAATTGTTAAGCGGTGGAAACTGCGTGCCGAATTGCACTCTAACCCCTGTAAATTGCAGTATCACCCCTAATACCATTCTTTATAAAAAGGACCACAATTCATAAGTTTCATTTATTCAGGAATCTAGAAAAACAATATAATAATGACTGAAAGTGTGGCTGTGAGAGATACATCAATAAAATCTAGTTAGTCTTGAAGAACAATATTTCTCTCTTGATAATTTCTGAAGTATCTTACATATATATTGTGTTTTCTTATTTCTTTATACTCTCTTATTTCATAACACGTTATCAACTCGAAATTCTAACAAAAAACGGTGTCGTAGTGGAAGTAGTGTACCCTAATACTTGGAGTATTTTTACCTATCATCGAATATGTGAAATCGTTATCTTTACGTGAAGAAAGTGTGAAGATAATCCAGACCAATAATTGCCAAACGGACAACCGTAATGACTTACTACACCACTTTAGCAAGGGGCCCCGGGTCCGTCGTTTTAGTTATCGCATCCTCGTAGTAGGCTATCAAAAAACTAGCAAACAAGGAGTACATTTCTCAAAAATCCTTTTCAAAAAAATTCTTACTTTTTTCAATCAGTACTTATATTTCTCTCTACACTCATTATCTCATAATTTCCATTTCCAAAAACTCAATCAAACACTATCTAAAAAATTCTCTCAAATGTTTTTTTCAAAACTCATCCAAACACAGCTTTTATAACTTCAAAGTACTCAGTGGAGTGAGTAACATATATCTAAGATTGATAGCCTTTTTTCACCTAGGGACTAGGGTAGAGTACTTGATGTGCCAATTGCCAAATTTAACTTAACATTAAAATTTCACAAAAAATTTAATACTCCCTCCATCCCAATTTGCTAGAACCTTTTGGGCAGTCGTGTCACTCAAACAATTGTCTATATTTCACAATCTATAAAGTTTAATAGGATTTCAAAAATTTTGTATAATAAAACTAATTGAGATCTATCAAACAAGATCCATATTGGATATAAAAAATATTATAAATTAGAAAATATAGACGATTTTTTAAGAAGTCCCAAATAGTGAAAAGGGACCAACAAATTGGGACGAAGGGAGTATATAACAAGTTACTTTACAATTAATTGCAATGAGAAAATATATATTTTTGTTATCTTCCTCCTTTTTGAAATGTTACCTTCAGAAAAACGAGATTTGGTCAAAGATAAATAAAACATTCATATACTCCCTACGTCCCAATTTGGTAGTCCATTATGAAACTAAGTGCAATTTTAATCTAAAACATAATGTATATGTCAAAATAATTTTTGAATTTTTTTTTACCGTATAAAAGTTGTCAATGAGATGTACTCCTTGTGTACTTTTTCTAGTGTGGACATTTCCATTTTGGGATGTCGCTTAATAAATGTGTATTTTGAAAAGTTAATGGGTAAAAGTTGTACAATTATCATTTTGCCATTTTGAAAAGTTAGTTGGAAAATAGTTAATGGGTAAAGTGGATGATAATTTTGGAAAGAAAAGGTAAAAGGTGATGTGGAAAGTTGGATTTACGAAGCCACACACTTAAAAAAGGACAGAGGGAGTATCAAACAAGATCTGTAATAATCCGAAAATTTTGATAAAATTTAGGATTATTTAATTTCGTTTTAATTACTTTAATTTTGTTATTAAATTTCTAATTACACTTAGGACCCTTAATTTGCAATTTCTACGGTTTATACCCTAATACTTTCTAATTGCTACAAATTCGACCCTAAGGCACGTTTACCTTTTAATCGCGAGCATTACATTTTTATAAATTCATTTCATACATAATTATATACTTTTATACACATACACAAGCAATACTAGTGCACATACACACATATGTGTATACATACACCTTATACATCATCC
>JAXBDA010010498.1:0-10402 GCA_036023075.1 Gaultheria prostrata
CCCAGATTTGTTGACTTTTCGGGCGTATCGTGGGGTGACGTCAGCCGAAGCGGCGCTGTTTCCCGAGGTAGGCATGGCCAACCCATACGCCGTGTCAGGTACGGCTGGGGCGCGTGGGGTGCACGAGAGGCTTGGTGAGCAAGATACCCCTCGCCTATAAAAGGGGGGCTCTTCTCCCTCCTGTGGGGGTCGGTTTTTTCTCTCTCTTGATCTAAAACTTCAAGGCTACGACGAGTATTCTCGACCCACTAAAGCCGTCCCATCATCCGCCTTGTTCTCTTTCCAGACCGTGAAAGTTCCACCCCGGACCACCACAGTCCGGGCTTGGCACTAACACGGGAGGTTTCCTGTGAAGGCCCGTTCTCCCGTCGAAGCTCGCCACGCTCAAAGCCCGTGATCTAGCCAACTGTCCGGGAGGTTCAGAGCGGTCACACCGGAAAAACACTCCTCACAATATATATATATATATATATATATATATAGGTGATTCCGGGGACACAAGTTTTGACACAAAAATAATCAGAGCCCCCTGCTAATAATCAAAGCCATTCAATTTGTTAAACATGTTCTTAAGAGTTTTCATAAATAATCAACTTATCCGGACATAGTAAGCACTTGATAGCTTTATTCAGCCTTCACCATGTCAAATTTCAGGACAAATTCTGATCAAGCCCTTTTCGATATCTGAATGAGTTGATTTTTTATGATAAATCTTAAAAATTTGTGGGAGTACTCCAGAATTGGTCCACCATACAATGTGGTTTACATTTTATATCAAAACTTGTGTCTGCGGAACCGCAGAGAGAGAGAGAGAGAGAGAGAGAGAGAGAGAGAGAGAGAGAGAGAGAGAGAGAGAGAGAGAGAGAGAGAGAGAGAGAGAGAGAGAGATCAGTTAATTAACCCCATGCTGATACCTGGGACAATATTTTTCCGGGGGAATATCCGATGATGCAATTTTATTGGGTAGTGGGATACTTGGGCTTTGGAATCTCATTTTTATAGTATGTTTTAACGTGGAATAGAATCCTCCCCGGGTCTACGCAGACCTAGCTCGGACCACTTCAATTATTAAAATCATTTTCTTATAAGCATCGATCATGTCAAATGTTATGTTGATTCCATATCAATTGAAATAATTTCTTAACACATTTATCTATAAAAAAAATTAAAAAAAAAAAGATAGCAACATTAGATCGAAGTTCATTTTTGGGAACAATTTTAGTTTTGGTAGAAATCATCTACTCGGCGAACTCTAAAAAAACATCTTAAGATTAAATTTTATGCTCGGAATGAAACCCATTTTCTAAAAGTTATAGCAGTCTGTTGTGCCCTAAAATCCCCCAGCTAGGCTCGATGCCCATATCTTGAATTTATTTGGTCACTCCAATCAATGATCCATGATGTCAATTGAGTTCGCTTGGACCCATGTGAGCCCAGCTACTTTGGTGATCTAAACTTGATTTATAGAGTCCACTAAGCATGGTTGTATTACAGAGTTTTTTTCCTTGTTTGGGTGCTTGTACCCCTGTGCTGTAATGTGTCTCTGTAATGTGATCTTCGGATCTTTAATGAAATGGCAGCGACTTTGTGATCAAAAAAAAAAAAAAAAGAGTCCACTAAGCATATCATCCGTTCTAACTTTGAGTTACTAAAACAACAATTGTGCGACGAAATAAAGAAATCATATTTCGCTTCATATGGAATGAATTTCAAAATTACTATTGGCATCCATCGTTTTGATGATAAATACTTCGATCACTTAGTCATCGACTTCTGATCTCAAGTTAAGATCAATCTTATGAACTGAATTGCTCAGATCAATGAGATATACCTGTGATCTCAATATATTACCACTCTAGCTAGTTGAATCACCGACTGAAAATCCGAGAGAAGTCATTTTGTTTAAAATTGGTGAGAAAATATAAATTTAAATAAGTACCCTAGCTATTATATGTCTGGTTAAACAAGAACACCGCTGAAATAAAAACATTTGGCATTATTTTGTGTTGAGCTCTAAAGACATAAGGGAAACATGTACACTCGCCTATTGGCCCACACGCCAATATACGATCGCCATTTATGACTTACAAGAAACAAAATTGTAAATATGTATGGTTGTATTATTATAGGACTAGAAGTTCCACCGGCGAGAAAAGATAATAATAAAAAGATAGAAATGTTTATTAGTAAATGGAAATGACTTGTCTGCGGTTTACTTTTGGACTGAAAAGTGCCGTTCGAGTGATCCTAGCCGAACAAAACTGTATTTAATAATCTGAACTTGTTGAAAGTATTCAACGAATGAGATAAATATCTTTGAGATAAATGACTATCGACTGTGATTGAATAGCAGAGACTTCTCTGCGATTCAACCGAAGAAAAGTGGTTTTTAAAGAAATACAGGACCAGGGTGTCAATTGAAAGTTAGGGGGGACAGAACAAGGGCAAGCCTAGGCTACGAACTTCTGTATTTCGGGTGTGGATGGGACAATGGCTTCATGATAGTCAACAACCCCCTTAACGCCAGCTTTTCCAAATAGGGCTTGTCAAATTTCACGACCCTCTCTCCCAAGCGAATATTATATTATTTGAGTGATCTTAGAGTACTGTTACGTAGTGTCTCAACACAGATATTTTGGTGAGTTTTGTAAACTTAGTGGTGACCCCCGACGTAAATGAATGTTGTTGAGAGGGGAGCACCACGTCACATTGCCTCAAGACCACGCAATAATTTTTCCTCCTATGCATGGGTCGTTGATTAGTGGTAGGTCCCACGTTTCGTTGTAAACTCGTTTCACGGTTAGTAATAGGGAAAATAAAATTTTGATAGGTTCGAAGGAAAATGAATGAGATGAAAGCTCGAATTAGTTATACTATTTCTCGTCGGAGTGAAATTAATACAGATAAGACTCTTGGTCTCAATTTGATTATATACCGAGTCTATTTCAAATTAATGGACTTTTAGTGGCCTAACATGAGTTGAACTCGAATAGCTTGATTTCATTTAACAAGCGATTTGATGTTTGATAGCATGCCTCGAACAAGTTCCTAATGAGCTCGGACTCGGGTAGGTTGGCTTGTTAAAATAAGTCTAAATTGATGGAGCAATTTATTTGTCTAAGAATGTTAAAATGGTAATGTTATCAACTTTCTTACATCAAAATATCAACTTTAAAAGACTCGTGTGTTTTAGAATTATATTTTCTTAGGCCCCCAACATTATTATTTTTTCGTTTTATAATTAATTAGTTTAGTTTTTTGTTTGTGGATTAGCGAAAATTTGTCGTTTCTGTATTCTTTTTTAAAAATATATTGTCACATCTCTTTGGACTTAAGGACGCCATAATTGAATTAAGTACAGATAGTAACTGAATAAATTGTTATGAAACACAGACATGCAAATATGCAATGCAACCACGCGAAGGTTGGCATTATAAGGACGTCAAGGGATAATATTACCATTTAAAAAGAGAATTATTTGAGGGGGTTGGTTGAGGACGAATATTGAATCTTCACGCAATTGGGGAAGAAATTAACTTATATGGATATTATTAAGTCAACTCTTGAAGAATCATGCGGTCTAGTTAACTTCTTCCTGATTTTTATTTTTTTTTTGCTATATAAAGTCTGTCTGATTAACGGATAATAACAAATGGGATTTGATTATACATTCCCTCAGCTTTTTAAAGTAAACCAAAGGGATTGGCCAAGTGATCTTGGTTTGGTCTGGGACTCCTTCGAAGGTCTCAGAATCGAATCTCCTTGCTAGCAACTCTTGAGGTCACTACTTCACCTCGCACGTATGCATTTGATAGAGCTCTTGGTCTGGGACTCCTTCCAAAGGTCTGAGATTCGATTCTCCTTACCAGCAACTCTTGAGGTCACTACTTCACCTCGCGCGCGCGTATGCGTTTGAAAGAGTTGTGTGAGGGACTGTAGAGATTAGTCTATCTAAAGTGCGCACAAACTGGCCCGGGACACCTTACATGGGTTTCGATAAATTAGGGGTGCCACGGGTTTGGATAAATTTGAACCTATGTACATGGGTATATAGTGTTGGGATTTTGCCATGAATTAAAGTTCTTATTGTACTAGGCTGGCTCGAGCGGTCTGAAAGCTGGCTCGACAACCTATTTGAGTTTAGAAGCTGGCTTGAGCGGTTTAACAGTTGGCTTGAGCGACTAAGATGCGGTGGCTGCGCATTTTAGCGCTTTGGAATTGGGTTGAACGGTCTAACAGCTGGCTAAGCAACCAAGACGCGCTCGCTGCGCGTTTTAGGGTTTCCTAACCTAATTTTTGTGCTTCTCTTATAAATATAGGCCTTGGGGTCTATTAGGGTTTGGACTTCTTGAGTGAATCACTTTGAGGGAGCTCCCATGGGATTCCCCGTAGTGTGTTAGAGTTTCTCATTTGTACCATTGATGGTCTTGTTCTTGGGATTAGATGTTAGGGATTTGTATGTGTGTCTCTTCCGTGTTCTTGAAACGTTTGATGCTCTGTAGGTCGCTCCACATAGATTTGTCCCTAGATATATGTTGGATGCTTCAAGGTGGAGTTACGGATATAGCCGGCTCTTTATATTTCTCCCCGTTTATAGTGAATCCTCATGCTCTTTTTCCCCGTGGACGTATCTTTAGAGCTTCATGCTTGAGGGGGAACCACATAATTCTTGTGTCTTGTTTTCTTATTGATTTGTTTATATTCTCATACTTCGGGTTTTGTCACAACAGGTTGGGTCTGTAATGGATTCTTAATACATTTACAATTCAGGTAGCTAAAAAAATTATTGGGTTTTGCTAACCTTCGCCCATAGGCGGAGGGTAATATGAGCATAAAGACAAACGAGTTCGAATTTTAATACGCATCGCACGGATACACTATTGTGTCTATATGTCCAATAGTGGAGCACATTCTACCAATACAAAGAATAATTTTTTTTTTATATATAACATTAAATCATTAATTGTAACGCTCTCTCACAAAAGTGGGTCTCATGTATTTGTAAGTAACATTCCATAAGAGATGTTACAAATAACCATTGTGTTCGAAATTTTCTCGCAATGGTTGCACATCACATTGTACTCAAAATGTGTTAAATTATTTGGCATTGGGTCTCTCTCTTTTTATTGTTGAGAGCACCCAGAACTTTTTTTTTTTTGAGAGCACCGAGAAATTTGCTACGTCAAATCTCTCCCCGTAGTTTTTCCTTTGGAAAAATCTACAATACACACCCCTTTTAAGTGTGTACGATATGCACCCATTGTATGGTCCATATTGCGCCACCTCATAATAAATGACCTGGAGAACCGGTCATTCGTAACATTTTCGTGTAATTCGTAACTTTTATACTAAGATTTCGTAACTTTTAGATAATATGATTCGTAACATTTTTTTTTGTTTCGTAACTTTTCGTGTTTCATAACTTTTCATGGGTTTCGTAACTTTGAGATAAAAAATCATAACTTTTCTTAAATATGATTCGTAACATTTTTGTACTTTCGTAACTTTGGACAAAAATTTGTAACTTTTCATAAATATGATTCGTAACATTTTTGTACATTTCGAAACTTTAAGATAAAAATTCGTAACTTTTCACAGATATAATTCGTAACATTTTTGTACGTTTCGTAACTTTTAGACAAAAATTTGTAACTTTTCACAAATATGATTCGTAACATTTTTGTACGTTTCGTAACTTTTAGACAAAAATTCATAACTTTTCACAAAATGATTCGTAATATTTTTGTTCGTATCGTAACTTTTATAATAAAAAATCGTAACTTATCAACCATGTTTAATCGATTGCGTAATTGATTAAATGATCTTCAAAATTGAGTTATAAAAAAGGTTGGGAACAATCGAATACGTAATCAATTATGTAATCAATTCTATAATCGATTACACAACACAATAATAGGGTAATCGAGGAAAGTGGTCTCCGAAATTGAGTTATCAAAAATGGTTGACAATCGACATCGGTTAGTGTAATCAAACATCTCTAATAGATTTTGGAATCGGTCAATGTAATGACCCGCTCCAGCTGACCTGCTTACGGTTAGCCTAACCACGTGGCTCAAAAGGTTAACCTCAAGTTTTACAGTAGCTAGTGATGAATCCTTATATACCACATGTTAGTATATCAACTTCCCGATGTGGGACTGCTTAAGGGGTTCTTACAGTTGGAGAGAACACTGCAACCGGTTTTATATTCAATCACTATAGATAACACATTTAATCAATGATAAACAGTTATGTTACTATTTCCTCTGTAAGTAAAAGTGTTGTGTAATATATTAAATATATATATTTTCTTAAACATACGAAAAAGAAAAAAATTGACATTATGTGCTTCAAACAATCTGCAAAATACTAAAAAAAATATTAAGCTTTAACTTTTTATTATAGTTTGATATTATTTGGCCTTAGTAATCATTGAGACCAATGTGTTTTGATTCTGTAAATGAGTTTTTTTTTAAAATAATTTTAATTTCAATTTTAAAAAAAACAAGAAAGAAGAAGAAGGAATTATTAATCTAAACTAATTTTAGATATTAATTTGGGCCTCTCTTCCCTAAAAATATTTGAAAACACTTTTACTATAACTATGACGCAACTTATTTGAAAATTTACTCATTAAATTTTTCCAAAATATAATAATAGCGCAACTTATTCAGCCCTTTATTCAGCCCAAATTATAGCTATGGTGCAAGTTGAAAATTTAAACCCTTAAAAATTTTGGGGCCCACTTTTGGGTCCTGCACAAATAATCCAAACTATTCAATAGTTTTAAAATAAATTTTCAAGTGTCTTTGTAAAAGCTCAGCTCAATTGGATAGGCGTAAGTGATTTATCCAAACTTCAAGTCTTTCATTCAGAATTCAGGATCCTGAATTCTGAATGACAAATTTGAAGTTTGGATGAATCACTTATGCATATCGAATTAAGCTGATTTTTTTTCCAAGGTAGTCAAAAAATTATTTTAAAATTATTGAACGGTTCAGATTATTCGTGCAGGACTCGAAAAGTGGCCCCACCATGCGCCATGTATCATTTCGGTATCTTTACATCGGTACCATAAAGTTTGTCCAGCACGTAATCCAAGGACTCAAAAAAAAATAGACTTTTGTCAAGATAGAAAATAAATGTTTTGCACCAATTAATAGATTAATGTTTGTTCTATTATTTGTTGGAAAAAATTAACTTTTTTTTACAAAGAACTACTCCCTCTGTTCCAAAATATTGGCCCCTTTTCACTATTTGGGACCTCTTAAAAAATCGTCTATATTTTCTAATTTATAATATTTTTTATATCCAATATGGATCTTGTGTGATAGATCTCAATTAGTTTTATTATACAAAATTTTTAAAATCCTATTAAACTTTATAGATTGTGAAATATAGACAATTGTTTGAGTGACACGACTGCCCAAAATGGGCCAATATTTTGGAACGGAGGGAGTAGTTTTTATCCCTAGTACTCCGTGCCGGACAAACTTTGTGGGACGGAGGGAGTATCAAAGAGAAATTCTTTCAAAAAAGATAGTTTTTGAAAAAAATTTGAAGGAAAAAAAAACAGACTAATTTTGAAACTAGTTTTTTAAACAACTTTTTTTTCAAAATTTATTTTCAGACTTTTGAAAAAAAAACTATTTTTCAAAACTTTATTCTTTTAAAATAACTGTTTACAAAAAAACTAGTTTTTATCCAGAAAACTGTTTTTTAAAAAAAATTAAAATTTTTTTTCCCTCGAAAAACTATTTTCAACAAAAAAATTCAAAAAGTAGTTTTTTTTTGAAAAAAAAAATTTTCTTTGATACTTTTTGTTTTTAAATGAAAAACATTTTTAATTTTTTTAAAAACCTTTTTTTCACTCTTTTTTTAAAAATAATAATTTTTTTTAGGGTGGAAGATATATAAGGTTAGTATGATTATTTCACGCAAAAAAGTTAACAGTGTTAGCCTTAAAATAATGGCAGGGGAGAATTTGATAATTAGTTTGAAAAGTAAGAAAGGATAGTGGAATTTCAAAAACTATAGGGGAGGTCTCTGTGTTTGTTAAAAATATCAGGGGAGGTAAGTGAAATTTACCTTCTTTATTTTTTCTTGAATTTGTTAGGTCACCTATTGCTCAGGTTAACAAGTAATCTATTCGTAACTTTTCAAGATCCAAAGATAGATAACATGGGTGCATATGATATGCACCCAAAAAGGGGTGTGTATTGTAGCCATTTCCTTTTCCTTTTCATTATCAGTTCTAACTTCTAAGCCCAAGAGTCCTAAGTGAACGCAGGATTTTTAACGGGGGACTAAATCACATGTGTTCATAAATTAATAAAAAAAAAATCACCTTTATATATTAAGAATGAGATAAATGAGGGGTGTGCAGGGATCTGGACCCGCTTGCATCTCTAGGACTGCCCGTGCCTGGAGCTGAAGGCAACTTGGGTGAGAAATGGAATTTCATATTTGGTCACAATTAATATTCAATTCTTAAATTAAAACCTCTCATATAAAGTTTTATATTCCGGTCAACTGTAAGTTTATGGTTGATATATCTTCCCCTTATGAGTTGGTCAATGAAACTGGTACCAAATAGTTTTGAGGAAAAGAAATAAGAGAGGCTTCAACTATCGAAGTCCAACACATGATTGTTCATTTATTATAAGTACTAGTCCCTCACTCTGCACATTACTAATTAGGCATGCTTTTTTTTTTTTTTTTTTGAACAGAATTAGGCATGCTGATAAGATCAACTTAAAAGCTAATAGTATCAGTTTAACATAATTTTGGGAATTGTTGGACAAAGCCAAGAATAGAAAAAACAAAAGAATCTTTTGGCTGAATCCTACCCCATGTAAAGAGAACAGAGATGGTGTAGCGCACTAACGCTCGGAGAGGTTTTTTAAAATCCGAACCGCTGTAAACACTTTTGATGACCCAAAAGTATTCGATATCTAAATTTCTAAAAAGAACGATGGTGTAGACACCCCAATTTGGACCTCCTAAATATCCTCAAAGACGTGGCCGGACAGCTCCCCAATGATAATAGAAATCAAGATGCGTCTCGGAAGCTTTGGAACAATGCTCTTTGTACTCGAAACCCAAGGAAAATCTCTTCAACACAAACCCTACCCTACACCATCTTATATTACATTAAAAACCATCTTTATTGATATATTATATGTCTCAATCCGTTTTAAAAAGAGGGAGATATGAGGATTTTACCAAAACGACTGTTTTTCCGACCACCTGAGGGTAAAATCGTCATAACTTTTGACGCACAAATTATTTTGTGTCCAAACCACTTGGGTTAGAAAGTAGACTTAACAAGCTTTCAAACGGTGCCAACCACGCGTAAAACGGAGTTCAGTAGCACCCGGGGCGGCCCTGCGAAGTTTACCTTGTTTGGTTCACTTGAGTTGACCGTACGGTTTACTCAAGTTGACCGTACGGTTTACTAAAAATCTGAAAAATCAACTCAACCATGCGGTTAACTTGAGTCGACAGGACGGTTAACTCAAGTTAACCCCACGGCTAACTTTGGCTGTCAGATCAGAAAATCTGGGAGTGTTCAGAAAATCAATTTGCAGCGAATATATTCGCGAATCGAATCTCATCATCGCCCAAAATCTTTTGCGTGATCTCCCTTCCCTCTCCCACACCTATATAAACGGTTCTCCTCCTCCGTTCAAGACCAACCGAAATCACGGCAAATACCCCGTTCAACCTTTGTAAAAATTAGTGAAAACCCGTTCGAAAAAAACTCCAGAAAGTTTCCCAAAATCGTGATACCCTCTTCTCCTCCTTACTCTCAAGCTCCAGCAGCCCACAAGCCATACAAAACACCTCTCCCGAAGTACGTATCCGAAAAATTCGAAGTTCTCGCAATGTGTTCGAGATTCCGAAGGTATAATCGCATTTCTTAGCCAGGTTCTCAACCTTGGCTTTCTGAGGGGATCCTCCCGGGTCGAGAATGATTCTAGTAATCATTTCTAGGCTCGGGTGGTTACGTTTGCAACAAAATTCAATCTCCCGGGTCCGTATCAGGCGATATCCTCTATTATCGCAAGGTACGATCCTCACGAGGAGGTACATTTCATTCCATTATCAACTTTCTAGTGTATAGCCAAGTTTTAGAGGCCATTTTGTCAAAGGAAAATCAACTTTGAAAACGAGTTTTGGCTTCTGTTGGAAAACACAAAATTTCAAAATTTCAGAGTAAAGTTAACCGGGTGATTAATCTAGGTTAGCCGTACAACTAGTGCTAGTTGACCGTTGCTTGACCAACCAGGTGTATAAAAATAAAGACTCAAAACACGTCCCAAGCGTAGGACAACTGATCAATGTAGCACAATAATCCGGAAGTACCGGAGTCGAACCACAGAGACGGTTTAACGGTGTT
>JAXBDA010010499.1:0-10400 GCA_036023075.1 Gaultheria prostrata
TCGTGCATGGCCTTCCACAACTCCGATTAGCGCCAACATCCTCAAATTCCTGCAATTTAAGCACAAACACAAAATCCAACCACGTGCACGAATTAAATGGAAAATGAGGATTAATCGCACGTCTAACACGCTCATTCTTCCCTACTTAGGCGCTTAAATTCATGCATTTTGCGCGCCTATCAGCTACCCCTTTTGGCTACATGTAGAATATTGGTAGACCACATAAAACTGATTTTATGTGCACTACTTTTTCACCAAAAGAGAGGTATCTCGTTTTCCATAAAGCCAATCTCATTTTGACTTTATCAATGACCTCTTCCCAAGTTGATTTTAATTTGGGACTCACTCCAAGCAGCATTTCCAAGTATTTGATAGGAATTTTTGAACTTTACATTTGAGAGCATTAGCAAATGTTTCATCTCATTATCATCAATCCCCACACCACAAATCATTGTTTTATGAGTGTTGATTTTCAAACTTGAAGTCAATTCAAAAGCTCTCAATACTCTTTTAACACCAAGAACATCCTTTAACTCTGGTTTGCAAAACACTAGGGTATCATCTGCAAATTGAAAATGGGTGAGTTTCAATCCACCATTACCAAAATTCAAACCACATAGGAGATCTTAATTTTTGACTTTTTTAAACATCCAATTAAGACCTTCCGCAGCAATGATGAATAGAAAAGGGGGGTAAATGGTCCCCTTTGTCTAACACCCTTCTCCATTTGAAACTCCTTAGTGTGAGCTCTATTAACAAGCACTGAAACCCAAGCAAAAGACAAGCATTCTCTGATCCACTTGATCCACTTAACAAGAAAACCCATAAGATGCATCATTTTGAAGAGGTAAATCCAATTTAAGTTGCCAAATGCCTTCTCAAAATCTAATTCTATTATCAGTCCTTTTTTTCCTTTCCTTTTTCCAACCATCAATCACCTCATTTGCAATTAAGATCCCATCTTGTGTATTTTTCCCATCTGAGAAAGCTGATTGGATTTCACCCACCACCACTGGTATTGTTATTTTGATCCTCGCAACCAGTACTTTTGAAAGAACTTTATACATGCATCTAATAGGACTAATTGGCCTATAGTCTTCGAGTCCCATAGGATTCTCCACCTTTGGAACTAAGGCTATAAAAGATTGATTTATTCCTTTTGAGAGTCTACAGTTACTATAGAATTCACTAAGGAAATCCATAATATCATTTTTCATAAACCTCAAGTCTTTTTTGATACTTTGCATAATAAAACCATCAAGTCCCGGGATCTTGTTACCATCACAGTCTCAGATAACATTCCACACCACTTCACTAAAGTACTCAGTCAATCTTGATCCCATTTCCTCATTTAATGTATTACCTCCACATTCTTCAAACATGACATGAAAGAACCACATTCTTGATCCCATTTCCTCATTTAATCTTTATCCTTCCGTCCCAATTTTCTTTATACAGTCCCTTGTAGAATGAGTGGACTTCATTTCTGATTTGCCCAAGGTGCTCAATAACAACAAAATTGACAACCAAGGAGTTCAAATAATTCCTCCTCTGTCTGCTAGATGCCGTCACATTAAAGAATCTAGTATTGTTATCTCCTTTCAATTGCCAATCAACCTTTGATTTTTGCCACCACATCAGTTCCAATAGCCTTCTCATTCTCTACATTTCAGATATGCATTTCCTCCTTAATAATATCTCCTCTGCAGTAATGGTTCTTGATTTAGCTTTCAAGTCAAATTCATGAAGCTCTTTCTCAACCTTATCAACTTGATTTTGCAGATCTTAAAATTCTTTTTTGGACCAGACTTTGAGATTTTCCTTCATCAACTTTACCTTATTTGTTATCCTATGTGCAATCAATGTTTGACCTACATTTGTTTCACAAGTCTTTTCCATACTTTGGATATAATTAGGATTAGTTAACCAAGCATTGAAAAATCTGAAAGGCTTGGCTCCCCAGTCCCTCTCATCTTCCATCAATAAAATAGGGCAATGATCTGACATGGTTCTAGGTAAGCCCCATTGTTTAAATTTTAAAATTTCAAGCCAAATAGGATCCAGTAAAAACTTATCCAACCTACTCCATTTCTCCTCAACTTGAGAATTAGACCATGTAAATTCTCTGCCAAGCATCTGCAGATCCACAAATTCCATCAGATCCACGAAATTATTGAGATCCCTCATGCCATTATATTTTCTTGAGCATCCTTGTCTCTCACCCACATTTCTTTCCTTTCCTTGTTCTTCAAATTTTCTTGAGTATATTTTCTTTCCTTGTTCTTCAAATTGACTTTTAAAACTAATCAAACAATCACATAATTTCCTTCTCCCAGTGACATCACAAGGGCCGTAAACATTAACTAAAATGGATTGGAAGTCAGGTTTAATAATACCTGTTTTAAGAGTGAAAATATCTGTGTTCCAAATGGTCATCAACCCACTAGCAGAGCCCTCTGCTTCCACCTCCTCAAATCCATTATCTAACCCACCCCAAATTGTGTTAACAAAACTTCTTGAGAGTGACTTCAGCTTAGTTTCTTGTATCATCTAACCCACCCCAAATTGTATCATCAAAACTTCTTTGATCAACTGCTTACGCTTTCCTCTTTTTTCCTTTTTCCCTAATCCTCTGACATTCCAAGAAAGAATTTTCATATTTGCACTCATACCTCCTCATTTTGTCCTGCATTACAACTTATGCTATTTGATGATCATCATTGTTAATCACAGCTGCTCTCTCCTCGTCCTATTCCTCCATAAGAATGATTTTGCTGATTACTTCCTCGTCATCCCCTATATAATCCTCCCCTATGATTTTAGAGACAGTCCATATAGATTCGGCTTCATCAAGAAGAATTCTGCTCCTATTATAAATACCCTCAGTGGATATAAATAATGTTGTTGCTCAAAAATGCTTGACCGACTAGGTGACTAAGAATAAAGACTCAAAACACGTCCCAAGCGTAGGACAACTGATCAATGTAGCACAATAATCTGGAAGTACCGGAGTCGAACCACAGAGACGGACGACGGTGTTTGACTCAAAAGTGTGAATTGTAGTTAACTGGCTCTTAGGACCCCTTGGTTCAATGGAGTTTGTTAATTAATTTACTAAGCTAATGTGCTGAATGCAATTTAATAAAGAGAGCACAGCTGAGGGAACCCAGCGTCCGCAACTAGTCAAATCAATATTCACTCGGGCCACAATTCCTCCTTTTACTGATTTTAGAATAAAAGAAAGGCTTCCTAACAAATGCGCACCACCTGTCACCAGATTCCGTGCGCATTCGAATTCCGGTAATGCCTGGGTTTGTTTGTTAGAAAAGTTCCTAGTTCCCAAAATTGCTCGAAAATTAAGTTAATTCGGCCTCGAGGTAAATATTGCTTAGCCTAGACGCGCGGCGCCTTCGCCCCGCAGCCGCACTCGTAACGACTACTCACTCATGATTACAATAACTACGGAAATCAAAATAAACATAGATCCAGACATGCTTGAAAAATAAAATATGAAAACAAAAGGAAACGATACCGTAAATCGCGAGGGAAGAATCGAACTTGATTATTAATACGCGAAACCAATCTGAAAATCTGGAACGAACTCGAATGTAGAACGCTGAATGAAGAACTGTAGCCGAAAACTTTGAAAAACAAAACCTAAGGAAAATTTGTGGAACCCTAGTTCGAGTTCTAAATGGACTATTTATATTAATTCCCCTCTAATTACAATTAAAAACCAAAAATAATTGAAATCCGGCCGACGAAGGACCAAACGCTGTTGTTCCATGGCCCTCTTAAGCGCTCGGTAGCGCTACACCAAAATGGGTGTAGCGCTCCCGACACGCTATCTCTGACTTTGACCGGCTGAGCCTCCATGACCGTTGACCACTTTAACCCACCGGTAGCGCTACACCAAAATGGGTGTAGCGCTCTGTAACCTTCTGTTCATTCTTGCTCCCAATTTGAGCCAACTTCGAGCGCTCCAGAGAAATAAGGTAGCGCTCGCGATGAATTACGGACTTTTTCCACGCCAAAACAGCGCCAACACTTAGTCTCCACGGCCTTGCTCCTCATTGATCCTCGTGGAAGGCCTTTCAACACGTCTGATTAGCGCCAACATCCTCAAATTCCTGCAATTTAAGCACAGACACAAAACCCAACCACGTGCACGAATTAAATGGAAAATGAGGATTAACCGCACGTCTAACGCGCTCATTCTTTCCTACTTAGGCGCTTAAATTCATGAATTTCACGCGCCTATCATTGTTGCTGTGACTGTTGGTCAAAAACTGTGCACTGACGTCTGACGGTTAAAGAAACTTACAAATGTCACTACAGTGCGGTTTGGTGATGATTTCATTATGGCACACTAAAACTAGACCGCCAAGAAATAGTCTGAGGCCCCATTCCACTAACTCGAAAAGCCAAAAAAACCAGCTTATTGCGCTTTTCAAGGCAGGTCATTCTCTCACAATATCTCACATAAAAAGTTGTGAAAAGCCAAAAAGGCAATAAACACCCTTAGTGGAAACACTCCCAGCTAAGTTTGGGAGCATAACAGTGAGGGTACTAGAAAAACATATGGCCGAATCAACTCATTGTCATTTTTAACATTTTTATGCACACGATTCTGACTTGAGCTTAAGGTACAAAAATGCAAGTTTGATTATCACCTGGCACCTAATTGGAGCATCCTTAAAGCATCTCCAACTAACTCAAGAAAACCCCCCAAAGGCAAAAAAATGCCTAGCCAAATCCCTAAAATCAGCACCTAGCTGAATCGCCACCTTCCTCACCATTATCTACGATGCTATAGAACCTCGCTAGTGCTGGCGAGGTTTTTTACCCTCGCTAGGGCTCTCTCTCTCTCTCACATCTTCCTGCAAATCCAACTGGAAATCGAACAAGGGCCGTTCAATTGTTGATTTCTCTCTCTCTCTCTCTCTTTCTCTCTCATCAACCCTGCAAATCAAACTGGAAATCGATGGTAGATCGGGGGGCGAAGAACGACGGTGAAGAAAGAAGAAGGCGACTTCTATGATCTGAAAACCCTAGAACGAATTGGAACACGATGGAGACTTCAACGATTGGACTTTGTCGATGCCTTTGACGGCTGATTTGTTTTGGTTTATGGTGATTTTGTGGGTTTCAGTTGATTTGGTGTATATACATGTATATATATGCGTACATGTGTATAGTTTTTAGGAATTTGTTGAGCCAGATGGCTAGATTGTTGGGTAGATCAAATATTTGTTGCCTGGCTATATCACCATACGACACTTTTCTTGTGTATAGTTTTTAGAAATTTGTTTAGCCAAATGGCTAGATTGTTGGGTAGATCAAATATTTGTTGCCTACTATATCACTATACGACACTTTTCCTCAACAAATTTGTTGAGGATGCCATTGCAGCTGCTCGAGATGCTCTTACCGGTCTCTCCACATCAACTCTTTAGCTTAAGTGGCAAGGGAGGAAGCTCAAAAAGTTGAGCTACATCATAACTGCTTGTGCCTCGCCACATTCTTAAAATTGATATAGTTCCTCGTTGTCTTTGCTAAGAAACTGTTCATCTCTACTTGATTATTATTATTATTATTATTATTATTATTATTATTATACACACAAATATACACTTATACATTAATTCGGTGGTGCTGGTAAAAGATGAGGAGATCAAGGGTAGATAAAAAATGTATTTTGAGAAGTTGTTAAATGAGATACATTTGGAAGGCTATGGCAAGGAAGAAGTTGGTGGATCTGGTGAGAACGTAGAATACGAGTTCTATCGTAAAATACAAAACTTCGAAGTGGCGAAGACTTTGAAGATGATGAGACCGTGTAGGTCCTTAGGACCAGATGGTATTCCTATACTTTTGAAGTGTGGAAAAGTCTAGGTGAAGTGGTAGTGTCTTGGTTAACAAAGTTTAACAAGATTATTATGACTAGGAAGATACTTGACGAATGGAGAAGGAACACCATACTAACTGTATATAAGAAAGGGAATATTCAAAGTTGTAGTAACTATAGAGCCATTAAGCTGGTGAGTCATATGATGAAGTTGTGGGAAAGTGTTATTGAGCATCGCTTCAAGATGGTGACTATGGTGTCGGAGAAGCAGTTTGAATTTATGCATGGGAGATCGAACATAGATGCAATCTATCTATTAAGGATACTGGTAGAAAAATATAGGGAAAAGAAGTGGGATCTTCATATGTTTTTTATAGACTAAGAAAAGGCTTATGATAAGGTGCCTAGGGATGTTAAATGATGGGTTTTGGAGAAAAAAAGAGTGACGAAAGGGTATATATCGAGGTGATTAGAGATGTGTATGAAGGTGCCATCACTACCATTATATCACCAACAGGAGAAACAAGTGAATTTTCAATCACATTAGGCTTGCACCAAGGGTGGTCAGCCTTGAGGTACCTCTTTGCCCTTAATTATAGATGAATGGAACAGACATATTTAGGAGGATATCCCATGGTGTATGTTGTTTGTAGATGATACTATTCTGATAGATGAAACTGTAAGAGGTGGTAATACTAAATTAGAAATTTGGAGAGAAGCATTAGAGTTAAAAGACTTTAGGATAGGCAGGAGTGAAATTGAATATATGGAGTATAAGTTTGGTGGTAACGGAAGTGCTCTTGTTGATGGAGTGATGATTCAAGATCAGGAGATACCCAAAAATGATCATTTTTGGTATTTAAGTTCTATTATTGGAAATGATGGAGAGAATGACGTAGCACAAGTGGAGAAGTGCGACTGCCTACTGGTGTACTATGTGACAAAAGATACCCACAATATTTGAAGAGAAATTTAATAGAACTGCCATAAGACCGGCGATCGTGTACGGGACAAAATTCTAGCCTATCAAGACACAACAAGTGAGCAAAATGAGTGTAATTGAAATGAGAATTCTGAGATGAATTTGTGGTAAGTCTAGAAGAGACAGGATTAAAAATGAAATTATTCTTGAGATGGTATGCGTTGCATCTATAGAGGAGAAGTTAAGTGAAAATAGATTAAGGTGGTTTGGACATATCTACCTAAACCGTAGATGCAGTAGTAAAAAGAGTTGATATGATAGTTTTGGATAGTAACCCTATGGGGAGGGGAAGGCCCAAATTGATATTGGATGTTGTACTGCGCAAAGATATGAGTCTACTGAAGCTAAATGAACAAGTAACCTTTGACAGAGCTTAATAAAAAACGATTCATGTTACCAAGCCCAATTAATTGGGATATAAAGCTCGGTTTGACTCATTAAAAAAAGATTCATGTAGCCGAGCCCAATTAATTAGAATATAAAGCTCAATTTGGTTTGATTAACTGTGCATATGTATGGAACTCTGTGTACAAAATCAATGCCTACATATTTTTATCAGGTAATAAACGAGGAAAAATCCAATCTGTGTTTATTTGAGGATTGTGGGTTAATTACTCTGATGAATTATTTTGTATTACTCTCTCCGACCCTTTTTATGTGTTGTTTCGTAAATCCAACTTATTAAAGAAATATCACCATTACACTTTTCAGATCAACTTTTATCTCCACTTTACACCTTTCACATCAATTTCTAACCTCTACTTTCTAAAACTATCCTCTACTTTTATCCATTAACTCTTTTCCCATTAACTTTTCAAAATGGCAAAATAATTATTGTACAGACTTTTAGCCATTAACTTTTCAAAACACACACTTATTAAGAGAGAGCCCAAAATAAAATAGTCAATAATATTTAAAAAGGGACGGAGGGAGTACTTGTGTATAAAATAAAAATAAAAATAAACACCCGTAATATTTTTGGGGGCTTATTATAGAGTCTAGTGCAGTGAATGTTAAAATAGGGACTCACAATAAAGTAGAAAAAGTGACTTTTCTAGTTATAATTTGGCTCAAATTTATTGACGCTGGTGCTGATGCTCTTATTACATATTCCTTGTTAGCCAGTGCACCATGTAGCTAGATTCAACAATATTGATACAAAGAGAGTAATTTTGTCCATCTTCACTCTATTCATATTCGTGAGAGTATACTCATTTTATATCTCATACCAATAATCAAAACCATTCATTTTATCCAGCTCCATTTGTTAGAAGCCTCTGTAAAATTTGAGTTCAATCCAACATGATAAGCGTTTGATCAAATAGTTCAATTTTTTTTAGTAAGAATTTTAAAATAAATAAATAAAACTCTAGATGAAAGAGTACCTATATCTGATTCAGCTAGACTTCTGCGTGATCTCCTAATCAGTGAATTTGGACATAATAAACTCTTTTGATCATCAAAATAAGACACTAAATGAGTATATCCTCATCGAAGGTGAATAAAGTGAGGGTGGACAAAATCAATCTCGCCTCGAAATACTAGTGTGACAATTCTTCCCAGAAAGTTTTTTTTTTAAAAAAAAGAGCACGAGAAGTACGTCATTCTTGAATAATTATAGGTTAATTTGGAGGTGGAATTGAAGGCAAGGGTTTTGGATTTCAATTTTAAACTTCAAAAGCATGCCTATTCCTAGTTCCTTACCCTACCCATGGCTTTTCTTTTGTGTGTATGTATATATATATATATTAGGCTAATAAACAAGGAAATTTTATAAAAGGATTTTAAAACCCAAAATTATCGATCACCCACAATTTCTGCATCTAATTTTTTTTTCTCATCAAAAGAAATTTATGCCTCTAATTAACCCTCATTGATAGAATACTTCCTCATGATGATTTCAGTTGGAAGTTTACAGTGGTTGGCTAATAATATCAAACAAGAATCCAATACTCCTCATTTCATATGGTGGGAGTCTCAAATACTATTTTCAAAGGTTCGTGGACCGAAAGCTCAAGTAATCATCTATTTGACTACCTTTGCCTTCTAGCTATCGATTTTTTTGTTTTATCATTTTTAATCATCTACCCATCAGCCCACCATGTTTTTCTTTGATATTAATTTTTTGATTTTTCCTTCTTGGATTAATATCAGGGTTATCAGATCATCGTTCGGCTCATAATCTGTGAATAAGAAATGTCAATGAGACCTTTTCTTAATTGAATAAAGAAAACCGAATTAATCAGAAGACCGAATTAATTCTATTGTCAACTAGCAGAAGACCGAATTAATTCCAGTGAGGTTTTTGTCGTACAGTATTGGCCTGAACAAAGAATTGAATAAAGGTGCAGTTGAACAAAGAATTAAATAAAAGTTGTGGAAGAGAAATTTGAAAATTAACCAACTTTATCACCCACTCATTTAAGTTGCCTAACCTTCACATGTATATGGATAGAAAACTTCCTCCGAATCTCATCCAGAATGTTACAGTGGTTGGATAATTACTCCCTCCGTTCCCCGTTCCTTTTCTATAGTCGATCATTTCATTTTGTGTTGTCTCATAATAAGTACTATGTGTTTTCAAAAGTTAATGGGTAAAAGTAGATGATAAATTAATTTGGAAAGTGGAGGTAAAAGTTAATGTGAAAGATGCAAAATAAAAGTAAAATTTGATATAAAAAGTATAATGATAATATTTTTTTAATAAGTTGAACTTACGAAGCAACACACTAAAAAAAGAATAAAGGAAGTATGTCTAAGAAGAATCCAATAGAACTTTCTGGCGTTACTAATCATCTGTTTTCTTCTTAATTTTGTTTATATAAAGTAATCATTTCATGAAGGGAGCTGATTTTGGGGCTCTCTTTTTTGATGCAGACACTCCAAAACTTAATGAAGATACAAAACTACCCTTTTCAAATTATAAAAATTATTGGAGACACTCCACCCTTAAATTATCTCCTCATTTACTTGAGGCACTCCTAACGGAAAATAAGCCACCGTTAACTGCAAACTAAATTTTGAATGGCATTTAAAATGACAAGCTGCTATACTAAATTCTAAACACGTTTCAATAAAATATTGCTTACCTTACAGTTTTACAAGGAATACCAATCACATATTTTCACGCCACGGGCAACAAATAGATATAAAATAAAGCTACATGTAACAAAGAGAGATAAAATCAAAAGATGGTCGTCCATCTTCCAATCTAAATTCCTTCAGCAGATTGTGGTGATCAATTTTCACTAACCCAATACACCACCATAATCTAGGGATTGAAAAATATAATAAATACACTGCATATAGATACAAAGGAAAGGAGATGGAGGAAGGAAAATATCAGTTGGGGCTGGAAAACTACAAACGACGCATATACATAGTGTAGCGGCTGGCTTCACCACGGTCCGTCTGGCCCCCTACCCACTGCAGGGTTCACCAGTGTCGAATACGTGGTACCGAGGACTAAGCCCGAGATCGGGGCACAGTTGAGAGAGGGGTGGCATCCAGCCCGGCCTCGGTAGAGGGCGGCGCCCAGGGGTACGCCTGGCAGCCTCGCCGAGGACGATT
>JAXBDA010010500.1:0-10400 GCA_036023075.1 Gaultheria prostrata
ATGAGATTTTGTGGCTCTTTCGAATTTTTGTGGTACTTTTTATGAGCATTCGTGGCTTCATATATGAGATTTTTTAAACCCAAAACCGTTAAATGAGAGATCACCAGACGTTTTATGATTTTTTTTTGCTCTCCATATGAGATGAAAGATGACCGGTCACTTTTTGCATATGTGGCGCAATCTCGGCCGTCAATCTGGTCACAGTTGCATATGGTACGCCCTTTCATATTTTTAGCCACAAAATCTCATATTTGATCCATAAAATCTCATATTTGTGTCACAAAATCTTATTTTTGAGCCCAAAAGAAGGGTGCACATAGTAGCATGGCTAAAGTTGTAAACAATTCGTCAAATCCACATCTCAATATATTCTACTGTTGTTATTCCAACGAGGGGGAGGGAAGTGAGAAGTGGTCCTGATTTGGAAACAGGTTGGCTAGGCCCTTATTAATTCCACATGAAGAAGCTGAGATTGAAAAACTGTTAGGATCAAGCTCTTTCCGGTATTTTTTTTGATGATTTCTCGCGGGGCCCTTAAAAACACGTTTTAAACACATTGGACGGTTCGAATTTTGTCAAAACAACTTTTAAAACCTTCAAAACACCCAAAAATTTTCAATCAGGGATCCCTGAGTGGAAACTGAGGTTATATATATATACATATATATATATTGGGGAGCATATGCATTACCAATGCATTGGTAACGAATTACACGTTATCCGAAATGTAACACTATCAAATGGGATCATTATAATACATTACTGACTGGTGATTAGGTAATAAAAAGAAATGAAAGAGGAAATAATGGTAGTATTGAGTGGACATCCTCGTCTTTCTGAAAACGCAGTGTCAATTTCAATGATCGATGCATGCACAGAAGCACGACATTTCACATCTTCTTCCAAGAAGTTTTGTCTCCATCTGAATTAGGAAACTATGCTACTCCTACTTGTAAATCAACTGCGGTCAAACACGCATCTAGAGGTGCTGTTATGTTCAAACTTTTACTAGCACCACTGCCCCAGTAGTACTGTAGTAAATGAATGAATCAACAGCAAACGTGAACAAGTGGTGTTTACATATTTCAGACGGGAGCATCTTGGAGTTAGATTCATGGTGTCATATGACACAAAAGTGCATAAAGTGAGTTTCATTTGTGTGTAGTCAGGGACGGAGCAAAAAATTTTACTACGTAGGGGCGAATTTTTTTTTTCAAAGTACTTTGTAGGGGCGAGTCTATATAATTCATAGGAAATATTTTTTTTTCCTATATAAAACTAGAGGTTTTTTTTCATTTTTGCAGGGGCGACCGTCCCTACTGGCCCCCCTCTGGCTCCATCCCTGTGTGTAGTTATGACACAATATATTGTTAAGATAAGAAGTGTTGCAATGATTTTACTAGAGTGTTGTTAAAATGTACAAAAGTACACATTTTTCTCTCCCTCTTTCTCTTCTTTTTTCCCTCTTTCTCTCTCCTCTCTCTTCCACGCTGACACATTTTTCCTCTTCTCTCTCTCTCTCTCCTCCCTTACGTGAAAAGGCAGCCGGGCCCACCAATAATGTAGTTAGTAGTACTAATACAGTTATACATTTGCCTATTGTTGCACTAACTTTTGCACAAATATTCATGCACTAACTACTCTATTGGGACACAAAAAAAGGAAAATGTTTGTTACTTATACTAATTCTTACACTATTTCTTACTCCCTCCGTCCCATTTTCTTTGGTCTTTTTTGGGAACCCAACTTTTTAAGGAGCATAATTATTGCAAGGTAGAAATAATTCTATTTCCCAAAATACCCTTCAACTCACCTTTCCAAATTTGGCTACAAAAAAAAAGGCATCTCAACAACCTGCTCTAAATTTAAAAGCAAAGCTTTCTTGAATTTGTGGCTCATGAGGCGGGAATCTTTCCCAGGCGGGTATTTCTCCAAAGTCAGTGGGGGTAAATCCAAAGACAGTATGGGCAACATTGGAAAAGTACCCCCATATATCAATTGAAAAGTTAAAATGGACAAATATATTGGGACAACACAAAATGGCATCATGAGCCAAGAAAATGGGACGGAGGGAGTACATAAGTTATGTTACTGGAGATGCCCTAACCTACACCTTTCTTTCTTTCTTTTCTTGGGTTTCGCAATTAGGGTGTCCAGACCAGCTTACACGCACCTCAATTTTTCTCATTTTTCGGTCCAGTCAAAAGCAGGTTATCAATGCCAGTGTTATAAAATTCCCAAGAGAATTAAGAAGTTGTTAAGTTTCAAACTCATAATGTGTGAATTTACGACTCATTTCTATTACTCCTTGAGCTACCCATTAACTACTTGAGTTAACGTAGGAGTACATTTCTTTACGGTCATACAAAAAGTACTTGAACTTTTTGAAGCATTTTTAATGTAAGGCTGGAGAGAGGGCAACAAGTTTCGGTCTGGTCTTTCTTCCTCCCGGTTCAAGCTCGTTGGAAATGAAATTTGGTTTTTATTTTTCGTTTTTGTTGGCCTTTTCCCTCCACCCATTTTTTATTCTCATTTTCTTGTTTTTAATTTGCCGAGATACACATTGAATCTAATCCTAGTCATGTTGTTGTGAAGCCAAATAAAAAAGGTAGAAATATAATTTTGTTTGGATACTGAGCTTAGAGAATTATCCCATACGTTTGATTGGAAATACTATTAGGTTTGGGAAGTACTATTGTTAGTCGTAAGAAAATTCCGTTGACAAAAAATTCCGCTCAATAGTAACTTCGTGCAGTTTAGATCACAATTATACAAGGTGAAATAAAACAATTAGGCCCACACAAATCTTACGAAGTAGACAATTATGTAATTAGTAAACTCATTTTCAATATAATAAATTGATCTTTGGTTTGAGGATTAGATATATGTTTGGTAGATCAATTCATACGGGAATTAGCACTTCAAACAAGTTGTTACTGTTTTAAAATTGTCAAGTTTCACGGCATTTAACCTTAGTATCAAACATAGGTACTGTAATAACAAAAATGCTACACACACATCCAAATGTTGCTTGATTTTGTCCTCTTGCATTGCTAGTGTCATAATTCAGGTGTTGGCAACCTTTTTTTTTATCAAATTTTATGCATTGCTCCAATAGAATAGAAGTGCCAAGTGTGACAACATTTGCAACTTTGCTATGGCTCGTGCTGTCACCTCTCTCTCTTTTTTTTTTTTTTTTTTCTTTTCAATAAGAAATGTTAAATTTAGTATCACCTTGTCCTCTCTTTGCAAATACTTATTCAATCGGTTTTAGCAATAATAAGGACATTCGGATTAAGGAATCAGTTGAACACGTCAAAGTGAATCCCTTTAAATGATGGACAATTTTGATGAGTAATTAAATTTTAGAATTTATTCTAATGCTCTTAGATATTATTCAGGTATTATCAAATAAATATGCGACGGCAGGGGGTGTTTGAAACTTGTGGAAAGAAGTAGAAAAGAAAAGATAATTTTTAAAAAAATGCTCTTGCCTTATTTGATTTTTGAAGAAAAAGAAGGAAAATTTTCAAATGCAAATGCAAATTTTTTTCCCTAATTTCATTTTAACTTTTCCTACCATTTCCTTCTTAATTAATTTTCTTTCTTTTCAATTTCTTTTCTCAAGGTCCAAACTTAGAGACGTATATTATAGTAGTATGTTAAGGAGCATTGAATAATTTTCATAAAATCTGAGATGTCCATTGAACATATTATCTCAAATCCATTTAGATTAAAAAAAAAACTCCCCGTTCCACTAAATGGAAATTTTCATAAGATCTCAAATCTACTTGGATTGAAAAAATCTGGGATATTCATTGACATAATATCTCAAATCCACTTAGATTGAAAAAAACAAAAAAAAAAAACCATCTTATTAATAGATTATTTGATTTTATAATTTTTTACCTTTTACGAGACATCATTTTCTTTACATGCATCAATTAAAAAAACATGTCCCAACTAAGCTGCTTCGGCAAGTAGAATGAGACGTGGCATAGTTTAGCCAATCGCTATGCTAGAATCACCCGAACATTTTCTGACCGTCGGATTTCTCTCGCACCGTTTCCTGTGGAAACGTCCGTCAAAATTAAAACAAAGAGGAGTTGGAGTTCGTATAGGATTTGGACTTTCCTCAGTCTCTCTCTATTTAAGTGGAGCGAGTCCCATTCCAATTAGGAGTAGAATTCGGAGTCCCGATCCCTTTAGGATTAGAATTCCATCACACACTCTCTCTCTCTCTCTCTCGTTTACTTAAATGGAACTCCATTAATTCACCCTCCCCAAACAAAATAACCCACAAATGCCATAACAGAAGAGAATTTATAAGATTTGGTAAAAAATGGAGAACCCTAACATCATTCGAAATGGAGGAATCAAACTGCCCATCGGATATCGATTCCGCCCCACTGATGAAGAGCTCCTCGTTCACTATCTCACCCGCAAGGCACACTCTCTTCCATTTCCATCCCAAGTCATACCCGTCCTCAACGTTTTCCAAACCAATCCCTCCCACTTGTCTGGTTAGTTACTTTCTTACTACTCCAGTTGTTTAATCTTCTTTCAATGTGTTTTTTCATTTGGGATTTTGTTTTTACTATTCAGGTGATTCAACAGAGAAGAGGTTTTTCTTCTGGAAAAGAAAAGGGAAATGGAGAAAAGGCAAAGAGGGAATGACAGAGTGTGGTGGTTATTGGAAGCCTATGGGGAAAGAAAAACATGTGGTGAGTTTTGAAAGCAATCGAGCAATTGGAGTCAAAAAGTCGTTTGTTTTCTATCAAGGGAAGCAGTCGCTGCTGCGTGGTGGTGGTGGTGGCTTCAGAACTCAATGGGTCATGCGGGAGTATCGGCTGTTAGGGTTTCAATCCGGACCCAACTCTTATGCTAATCACAACTCAATGGATCAAGATTGGGTTGTTTGCAAGATTTATCAAAAGAAAAGGAGATCATCCAACAAGAAGAATGCTAATCTGATTTCTTATACCAAAAACATTTGGAATGTTAGGGAGATCATTAGTAATGACGACAAGGGGCCTCCTCAACCATCCTCATCTTGTTCAAGTGGGGTCTCTTTTTGCCAAGGAGCAACAGGAGAAGATGAAGAAGAAATTACCAGTGCCTACATTAGAAGCAACTTCTTTGGATAAGAATTACTCCACTAGTTGTATGCATGATACGTACAACAACTTGTATCAGAATATTATTAGCACCACATCTTCCTTTGATGGTTCCCTGTTTTGTTAGAAATGTACGAGAATGTGTCAATGAAAATGCACCATTTTGTTCTCCACATCAATCTTGTGGCCACTAACTATGTCATGTTTCATTCCTTAAAGTTTACCGGATTCATCCTATGGAAGCAAACCCAAGAGGCAAGACCTGTAATTTTCAAATTTGATGTAGACCATGGACTGGTTAAATCGGTGTCCGAGCAATGGTGCTATAGATGAATTTACATTTTTTTTTTTCCTTTGGTAGTTAGGATGTCTTGGGCCAATTACCCCTAGTAATTGTTTTTCCAGTCTGGTCAAAAGCAAAGTCATTCACGCTGGGACCATAGAATTTACAAGAGATGCCATTGTAGCCTGATCCCAAGGTTGTCAATTTTCAAACTCAAGATGTGAGTATGCGTGGTGTAGCTTTTCATTACGCTTTTTCAGTACCTTACCATTTCTCCCGCGGGCGAGTTGAACCTCAAAGTACCGCTCGCTTCGTGTTTCATGCAAATTGCACTTGGATATCATTGACATTAGTCACTACTTGTATTTTTGGATGCTAGTTGCCTCAAACAATAACAATCAGCTGATATAGGTGTTTTGTTATTGTTTGACCGAAATAACTTTAGAAAGTTGATTTTCAAAAACTCTATTTACATGACCTTTGATTTTATTTTATTTATTTATTTTGGTGGCATAAAACTCTATTTACTTCTTTTTGCAATAATTAGAGAAACAACCGGGCATTAATTTCATTTTTGCCAAACTAAGTGAAGAAATGCTAGGTAGCGGTGAATGTTGCCGGCCCGGCCCAGTATCTGAAGCCTTTTGTAGTGTAGTTAAAAGGCGAATGATTTTTTTGATAGAGAAAAGGAGATGCAAAGATAGCCGTAAAGAGAAGCATCCCAAGAAAGAAAGGAAGAAACAAAGGACCCAATAATAATATTATCTGATTAGAATTTTATGCAAAAAGATACAGAGAACCATTAAAGGAGTGAACGCAAGAATATTTGGACAAAACAAGGAAGATATTGATGCCTAAATTACTAAGCATCTACGCATGGCATTGGGCATCTTTTTTTTTCTTTCTTTCAGAACATATATATTTGGTGCATGAAAGAACATTTCATATCTAAACGCCCTACGTAGACCACTAGCCCAGTACCTTGATTTGATCCACAAGCCATACCAGATAATCCAAAATGCTTAAGCCCAAGTTATTGATAGTATCTTACATGGTTCATTATATGCTTAAGATCACTGATGTAAACAACCAATGTAGAACTAAACACCACCTACCTCCAAACTTGAGCTATTACATCATACCTCTCCAATAAATGCTTCCACTAATCATCGAATATGTACAACTTTTCTCTCACTTCTTTACTCCAATTATTATTACTTGAAAACATGTATTCCAAGTAGAGAGAGATTCCCTAATTGTCTAAGTTTTTTTGTTGTTGTTGCTGCTTAATGCACGCTTAATGGATTCTATAGTGTATGGTACCGTAAATAGTTAATCCAGATGAGTTGGTTGAGTGAGAACATAACGATAAACAAAAAACTTCCTCCATCATTAATTCTTAGTTTGCTAAATTTGACTCCATTGCTAATATTAAAAAAATTCTTGGAAGTCAATATTGTTAGTTTTGAAATTCGGAGATCAGTCGAAATGGGTGTATTTATAAATAAAAAAAAATGACATTTAATAGGGTCGTAAAGAATGGCGCTGGTGGTGTTGGTGTTGGTACAAAGAACAAGAGAGGGAGGGAGGGAGGGAGGTTCTTCCTAGAAATTAAAAACCTCTACACAATTGGGATGTATAGATTAATACTCCGTAGTTGAGTGCATCAAATTCAAACCCGGCCCTTCCTCAAGAGAGTTGAAAAACAAGATTCCTTCCTTGTGTCAGCCAATGGAGACAACTGGGAGCAGACATCCAATGCTTAATTTATTCTAGTATGAATCACAATCCATAACCCAATTCCCCAAACAAATTACTACTCCTATTATATTCCAATGACCAATTCAATTACCCCCTACGTAGTTATTCCCTTCGACCCAACACGCAAGATTTTATTTTTAAATTTTTTTAAAAACGATAATATCATTGCACGAGCTCAGATCCAGACATAAAATTATGCAATACTACATGGGAACGCCCCAACAGAAAAGAAAAGGGGAAGAGATTACAGTAACCAAAATAAGAGTTTATACTCTTAAAAATCGGTGAAGCCTAAGAGCATCTTTAATGTCGACTATTTCTAACCATTTTATCACAATCAAAAGTCATTTTTACTTTGTTATGTTCTACATTTGTCAAATTTTAACTAAGTTGCTCCGCCAGTGCCAACGCCATTTCCTTTTTCTAATTCGTTACAATTGTTAAATCAACAAAATTTTCGGTTAGAAATTCGACAGTCGATCGGGATCCATTTCTTGGGAGCTCCAAGCTGAAACATGACTAATGGTCAAATAGGAAAAATATTAGTAATTGGGTATGGCACAAGACTTGCAAGATTTATAAACAAACAAGGACTAGAAATGGGAAGAATCAACCCATGGTTTGGTCAAGTGGACAAGAGAAAGTAATAAGTATTTATTCTTTATGAAGTCGCCTATTCAAATCTCATGGAAACTCTAACATTACAAACCTTGAGGCTACTGGAGGGTTTACCAAGTCGATAACTTTGCACCCCAGAATTATTCGAGATGCGAACAAGCTGGCTAGGACATCCGGAAGTTTCACAAAAAAAAAAAAAAAAAAAAAAAAGAAAAGAAAGAAGGGAAGAATCACTGTAGGTTCACGGGCATCTAGCCTCAGCGGCCTGTTGTGGGGTAGCACATGCAGGACGGCACATTGATGAAATGAAGTCCTTTCCCAAAATCATTAATTTAAGTGTTGTTTGGTTGTTTCAATTGAGTAGAGTAGTGGTCAAACCGCAGACAAAAAGAGTTCCTTGCGGCAGTGGTTTTGGAATCAATCATCCCCCATGTGTTCTTCTTCTCTTAAATAAAAAGCTAGTATAAGTAACCAAACACTTCACCAATTAGGATGACTTTTTACGAGAGAGAAAGAGATGTTGACTATTACTGCTTTTTTCCTCTGCCCTTTACAGCAGGGCTTTTAACCAACTACTGCCAGTAAAACCAAAACAGAGTAAACATGTTCTGGACCATTCACAGGATTGGGCTCAGTCACATCAAACCCCTATGACTCGAGAATTTGCATAAAAAAGTTTACTTTGGGGATAGAGCGTGTTTGGTCCACTTGATTGATGGGTTTGCTCATCATACAAGTGATTAGAGTTCGATTTTCGAAATTAAGTAGCAAGAGAGTAATTTCTTGTGAATCCCTTAGTCAGCGTGGATGCCTGCTTTTAACAAGAAAATTAGTTGAGATGAGCGTAAGCTAATCCTGACCACCAACGAAGAAAAAAAAGAAAGAGAGAGAGAGAGAGAGAGGAAGAGTATGATTTAGTATTATGATGGTGGAGTAGTTTGACGAAACCCAATTGCATTGCTTTATGGTAGTATTATGTTTTGTGTCCCAAGGAAATTGAGTTTTGTTTTAAGAGTGGTTGCTGTCAATGGGAGTAAAAAGGGGTTACCTTTGTTTGAAGGGTTGCTTATGAACTATCCAACCACAAACATTCGATTTTCGCAAGAAAGCTACAAACAAAACAATGTCTTAATCATGTTAGCCTCCTGCAGATGCATGTGAACAAACCAGGCGTGGGCCCATTTTGAAAACGAAAAAACTCTCAATAACAAAAAAAAAGAACGCTGAAACAGAAGACTAACATGGTGTGGGGACGACAAAGTTACTTGTTTTACGTAAATTAGTAGTGGGATCGATGAATTCTAAAGCACCTTAATTCGAATCCAAGTTATATTTCAGATGTGTGACAATTACACTCATTTCTGCGTGCCCTCCAAGCAGATTTATTCCCCATAGATTGATCTCATAGATTTGAGATTCATGATTCTCAACTCTGTTGATATATATATATATATATATATATATATATATATATATATATGAGATACTCCTAGATGTTATACTACTTTGTACCCCATACGCAGACCAATGAACTCTTTCGTATAAATATCATAGAATTCATACAACGTAATGAATATAGGCATCATAGACTTTAGATATCAATGTGACCATTGATCATACCACGTATACTTTCTACTCCATAGTCCATACACTATCATATTACACCCTCCATAACCCAAATTGTTACACCCCATTCTTTGAGTTAATGTAACTATTCCCCCATAGAGCAGGGGGGATTAAGGGAGGTTTATCTTTCTTATAGTACACAGTATGGGGTTCGCGGGTGTCCCCTGAAACCAACTAGTTCGTGTAACATGTGTTAAGCATTTTGAGATATGAAATCTCAATATGACATCTTTCTAGGAGTGAAAACTTTTCTATGGCCATTTTGATGTCCTCACGGATTTCGATGCAATTTTTAAATTGTTCGTATCTTTCAATCTATGACGTATTTTATGTGCAATATAAATCTCAATTAGTTTTATAAAAAAAAAATTAAATTCTTGAAAAATATTAAAGATTGAAAAATATGAACATTTCGAAATTGCATCGAAATCTGAATGAGACTAACAATTTGGGACTGATGAGTATTTTTTTCTTTTTGATCGGCTGGGACTGATGAGTATTACGGTAGTACTCTAAAATGCCTACTTGCACGTCACCGTGGGAAGGTAGTATAGGAAACAAAAACTGAATGTCTACGGGCAGAAGTTCTGATTGTAACTTTGTGTTAGCATTACTCCGACGAAATCTTTGACCCCGAGTGTCCAAAATATCTGACTCCACCAAAAAAAACAACATAAAATTATTATGTTTCTTGGCCAATTACTCTTCTTCCTCTTCTTCTTTTTTACCACGTCAAGTTTTCATTTTAAATTGTTAGTAAGTTCTAGCACAAAGGGAGATAATAACCCACATAAAAGAGAAAATACAACCATTCAAGAAACTTAGGTAATCTGTACAAATCACAGTAGGGTAATGCTACTATGCGCACCCCCTACAAATTGCTCCATATGAGATTTTGTGGCTCAAAATATGAGATTTTGTGGCTCAAAATATGAAAAGGCATACGGTATGCACCCCTTTGACAAATGGACGGCCGAGATTGCGCCACATATGCA
>JAXBDA010010501.1:0-10396 GCA_036023075.1 Gaultheria prostrata
GTCATTTCCTTTGAAAACTCAAGTTAGTAATGTTTGTTTGTTAATTTCTCAAAGTTTAATGTTGTAGGCAAGTCTAGGATCTTCATATAAAATCAGTTTTTAGAGTTATTTGTCATGTTCTTTATTTCCTTCAAATTACTAGTAAAGTCTTCTAGCTTAATGGGTGAGGCGATTACGTAGGCTTGGTCATGGGGTGATTAGCACCTCGTGACTTAGGTTGATTCGCTCTCCTCGCAATGTTGCAAACATTTCTTGTTTAGTAAAGTTACTGGTTCATTTTTATATACCAAAACTTAGGGTTGCTAATCTCATTGATCCCACGTAGGCAAGAGTCATGCTCCTTGCCACGTGGGATGCTTTGGGCGATGTCACCCTCGGGATTTGCCCATTTTCTCAAAGAACCCTAAACCTTACCGAGCATCATTTCTAGTTCAAAGTTGAGTTCAAAAGCCAAATCTTCCGTTCGGGGATGTTTAACGACATCTCCGAGCCGGTTATTTTAGAGGAGAATGAATCGACCCGAGTCATGGGTGTTGAAATCCCCTCGACCTTGCCTTAGTTTTAATTATTCTTTTCATAATCCGAGTCGTTCTCGAAGTCGAGAGAATTCCACCCAAAATCACAATTCAAAGTTTGCCGCTTTAAGGCTAAAAACCCTCACGCGCAAGTCAAGTTTCACACTCGGTACGTTTGGTCCCTGTGGATTCGATCCGGTACTTCCGGTTACTATGCTACCTCCAACCTACCCTATGCTTCAGGCAAGCCTACTAAATAAGCAAAGTCGGGTGTAAAGTATTTTTGGCGCTGTTGTCGGGGACCCAATAGTCTACGAAGCGTGAGTTTGCCTTGCGTCACGCCACTGTAAGTATCCCCTTTAACTAGTGTAGTATACTCTAGTATAACTTGGTTTCATTTTTGTTTATATATATGAGGCGGTGGACTAGCCCCTCGGCACTGTATTGTGGTGAGGCAGTTGAATAACCCATCCCGTCTGCTAGTTCTTAGTAGATGCACGACAATTTGATTCTTCAATGTCACTTCCTATATTTTATGGCTCAGCCTCAGAAAACCCATCATCGCATATTAATAAACTTGATGAATCTTTTTCTAGCGATGGAGTGGCTATGTTACAAGTATTCTCATCGTCTTTGCGAGATAGTGCTCATGATTGGTTTTATTTTTTCAGTCTTAGATCTATCCATATATGGGAAGAGATGATAAAATATTTTTTGAACAAATTCACTCCCTTTTATGAGACTCACATGCTTTTACAAGACATATCCAATTTTTATCAACAAGATGATGAGACTTTTTCGCAGTGTTGTGAGCGATTTAAATGTTCCATATTTTCTTGGTCGAGGTTTAATTATGAGCTTGGGAGTCTTCTGGCTATCTTTTGCCATGGTTTAAATCATAAAACATGTCAGTTTGACTTGTCGTCGGATGAAGAATTCTTGAGTATATGTTTTGAAGAAAGCTGGGACTATCTTGATGAATTAGCCCAAAAGCCCAAATTTTGCGAGTTAATTGAAATTTGTGAGATGACCAATTCTTGTGCAAAGGAGGAAGAGGAAATAGAACCACTGTTCGTTAATGAAGGTGTTATTTTAGCTTTGGAAGAAATCTCAGAGGTTAAATGGAATGATGAGCCTGATTTAGATTGGGCTCCCCAAAAAAATTCTAGTTATACACTTGATATGCTTTTTCATGAGAAAACTTTTGAGGCTAATGCCACTAGCACTTCCATTGAGTCTCATCCACCACAAGAATTTGAAAGAGTCGAACTAATTGATTTTCTTGGTGTTGATAATTATATGATTGTGTTTACAATCCATTTTTATTAAATCTTGTAAACACCTTGAAAATGAACTTGGTTCGCATTATGCATTTGGTGGAACTTGATTTTCTGAAGCGACTACTGCTATCACTATACTCGAAGTATCTCATCTTATGGCATGGTAGTGTACAATTTTTAATGGAGGGGGTGAAATGGGATGACATCCTCGTACTACTAGCTCTTTGTAGTGCGATGGATGGTTGGATTTCACGTGAAGGGAATGCATGGCATCACCTTTCTTTTTAGTTTCGCCTTTGATGGTCTGGTATAGCTACCTGTCTCCAGCTTGAAGTGTTGGGTACTTTTTCTACGGCACTTTGAGTCGGGACGGGGAGAAAAGTAGTACTCGTGCAATCGCATGAAGATTTCTCGATTTATTTATGTACATATTGTTGGTTGTGAAGCCCGGATAACATGAGCCGGGTGATTCTAATATTGTTTTCTCTTAGTAGGAGTGATGAAAAATCCTCACCTTTGGTCAAGGTATAGGGTGGTTGACATTCCACCCAGTCGGTACATTTCCGTTCCTCCCGTGTTCTTCATTTTCATATTGTCTTCATGCTATGAGGACATAGCACATTTCAAGTTGGGGGGAGGGAATAGTGTAGGTTGTACATATTCCGTTTTGTGTTTATTTTTTTAGATTTCCAAATAAATTTTTTTTGTAATCTCCCCGCATGTGTAGCTGTTTTAGCTCATAGATACTTCTTATGCTCAAAAGTTTTCTTAAATGGCAAGAGTTCATTTTTAGCGTGTTAAACTCACCTTACAAGCATGTACATGAATGCTGATGAACTAATTTTGCCAAGTACTTGTGAGTGAGTCACCACTTTGAGTTGAGGTTCATTTTTGTCATATCCCATGCTTTTTGTTCATCTCTTACCCTTTAGTTTAGGTATATATCATCTCTTGCATATAATAAAGTCATTCAATATCTCTTATGCATCATGTTGGAGTCTATGGCGTACTTAGGAAATGATTCAAGGCAATCTTTGTTATGAAACCACATATGAGTCACCTTGATCCTTATTTTGAATAAAGTCTGAGTCTCGTTCATTGTGAACCTTAGAAACCGGATGTTTGGAGGGATGTTAAAGGAATGTGTTGTGGTATTCTAATGTAATTGGGGTCGATATGAATGATGTGGGAGTTGGTGAGTTGAGGAAAAATCCAAAAATCTTATGAAATCTCTCTTTCCAAAAGCCCCAAAGTTTTATCTCCCTTCTCTCCAATAAAAAGTTGCCCCATCTCTCTCACACCACAAATGTTATCTCTTATGGCTCTAATTATGTATATAAAAAAAACAAATAAAGAAAAAAAAGAAGAAGTATATTGTGAAAGAGCCAAAGAGGAGTTAGAAGAAAGTTGAATTACCGTTAAGAGGTTTGGCGAGACATCCATGAAGTTAAATAATTTGGTTGAGGAGGATGACAAGGGAATATGGCATGTGATGTCGGTGGTTTAGTCTAGTATCTATCTAGTAGTTTAGGAATCTCTTGGGTAGTTAGGATTGAAGTGGTGGCCAATGGGTAATTGATCCAAGCTAGCATAAGGCTATCACTCATTTTGTATTCCCATTTCCTTGTACCCAAGGTCATTATAAGCTAATAAAGTCCTTAGTTGATCTTTGGTACGCTTGTTACTCCATATGATGCATTCTAGATATTTCTTGCACTTCAGTGATAACTTGCTCCTTACTTGTGAATAATAGCTTTCGAGTATATTCCTAGCACTTCATTGTTAGCATGCATAACTTTTTGTCTCTGGTTATCACATCACGTTCTAGCTATTGTCATGGGATATGTTTTACCGCACTTAAATGAGATCTTTTGTTGAGGGTTTAGCCTTGTGAGTTTTTGGAATTAAAGCTGATTGTGGTGGCCTTTCTCACACGTTCTGTTAATAAGATTTGTTCATCCTTATTCTGTGGACGATCGGGGCCCACGCGTTTTTTGATTGCTTTGAAGAAGAGAGGCGAACTTAGGGAAAAAGGAAAAATTTTAGAGTCGCCACCCGGGGTTTAATTTTTGGAAAATGTTAGGTACCCGAGGAACCGTTTAGAAAAATAATATGACTCTTGTGCTGCTAAAAAAAAGGTTTGATCTGCGAAAAATAGAGATTTGGGTTCGGAAGCCACGTTACCCGCGGGGAAGGTTTTGTTTAAAAAATGCACCCCGCGTGCCCAGAATTTTCCGGTCTCTACTGAATATTTGTGCGATTTTTCTGAAAAGATTTTACTGAAAACTCTATTTTATGTAAACAATATAAAGAGACAACATATTTGAAAGAAGTAAACAACAATAACAAATCACGTAATGTGCAATCAAGGACATAAATGAGAGAGAATTAACCAAAAGGGGGTATAAATGTAAAAGCAGAAACTAAAGGGGACGGACTGTAATAAAACCTTACTGGTTTTTTTTAAAACAGAGTCTCAATTTACGAAAATAGAGCGTGAAAAAGATTCCACTTTCTATACCGTACGGCATGGCAAATTACACCGCGCGGTGCCATTGTTAATGCCGCACGGTGTCACCGGCAGAAAAATTTTCAAGTTGTGTTTTGATCAGACTAGGAGTGGTTTATGTTTTTGGCATGAGAATTTTACCTTTTGGCAATACTCAGAAACTGAAAAAATGATTTTGATGGAAATATGCCTCCTCACATGAACATAATCACGTAATAATTATGAGATATTACGTAATATATATTCAGGAGGTTAATGTTTGTTGAAAATGTCCTCCCGAATCCGAGAAAGAGTTATATAGCTCTTCCCCAAACACGGCGGAATCCCTTCAGAGAATGTAAAATTCTTACTTTACAACACAAATCTATACCTTGAAATGGTTTTGGTTGGAATCAAATTTCTTCGAATTCGATTGATTTGGAGACTGGAAACGGGCATTGTAAACTATGAGACAAAGTTTGGTGTATCGTTTTTGGCTAACTTTTGACAGAGTAACAAAGATGTAACAGTAGGTGGTTTTTGCTGGGAATCGATATTCGGTGCCAAATCTCAGCTTTTTTCGAAATCGTTCGGTGCGCTCGGGTTTTATAGATGTCGATGTTGGACAGCCTGACACGTGAAGCAAGATTCCCACGGCGGGAAGTTGAGCTACGAGTAGGCCTTGCCGTACCACGCGACCGAATTTGAGCTACTGGGCAACCCGGGAATCCAGGTGATGGTACAGACACCGTATGGTGTACAAAAGGTGTCGTGCGGTACATAAGAGGAAGCCGCACGGTGGCAATGGATTTCGAAGCCGTACGGTTCGAACAAGATGACCGTACGGTTCATGTAGGTTTATAATTTTGGCTTTTTTGTTTATTTTGACCCGAGGGATCGTTCCAAGGTATATTTCGCGTACTCTTTCATCATTGGGGATGCACAAGTCGTCAAAATTGGGATGTCGACAGTTGCCCCTCTTCGACGTGGCTTAGTCACCATCGTGTTGGCGCAAGTCGGGTCGAAGATTCGAATATCCCAATTTGACTAACTGTGCGAGAAAACAATAAGACAGAAAACTTGGTCGAGCTCGGAGCTTCCTACGTACCTCGTTTGTGAGGATCAGACCAATCGTAGTTCGGCGGGGCCGTTATGAAAGTTGACACTTCATTTTTTTCAATGAGGGAAAAACGAACGACGTTTGCAAAGTGAGGAAAAAATAATTTTGGGGTTTTGAAAGCCGTGAAAAATAATCTGGGGGCTTTGAAAGCCGTTAAAAATAATTTCGAGGGCTCTTTGAAAAACCATTAAAAATGATTTCGGGGGTTCAAGAACCGTTAAAAACAACTTCGGGGATTCAAAAACCGTTGAAAATAATTTCGGGGACTCTGAAAGTTGTTTAAAATGGTTTGGGGGCTCTGAAAGCCGTTAAAAACAATTTCGGGGACTCTGAAAGTCGTTTAAAATAATTACCTCGGGGGTTCGAAAACCATTCAAAATAATTTCGGGGACTCTAAAAGTCGTTTAAAATAGTTTGGGGGCTCTGAAAGCCGTTAAAAATAATTTCGGGGACTCTGAAAGTCGTTAAAAATGATTTCGGGGACTCTGAAAGTCGTTTAAAATGGTTTGGGGGCTCTGAAAGCCGTTAAAAACAATTTCGGGGACTCTGAAAGTCGTTTAAAATAATATCTCGGGAGTTCGAAAACCGTTAAAAATAATTTCGGGGACTCTGAAAGTCGTTTAAAATGGTTTTGGGACTCTGAAAGCCGTGAAAAATAATCTGGGGGCTTTGAAAGCCGTTAAAAATAATTTTGGGGGCTCTTTGAAAACCGTTAAAAATGATTTGGTGGGTTCGAGAACCGTTAAAAATAACTTCGGGGGTTCAAAAACCGTTGAAAATAATTTTGGGGACTCTAAAAGTTGTTTAAAATAATTTTGGGGACTCTGAAAGTCGTTTAAAATAGTTTGGGGGCTTTGAAAGCCGTTTAAAATATCTCGAGGGTTCGAAAACCGTTAAAAATAATTTTGGGAACTCTAAAAGTTGTTTAAAATAATATCTCGGGGGTTCGAAAACCGTTAAAAATAATTTCGGGGACTCTGAAAGTCGTTTAAAATAATATCTCGCGGGTTTGAAAATCGTTAAAAATAATTCCGGGGACTCTGAAAGTCGTTTAAAATAGTTTGGGGGCTCTGACAGCCGTTAAACATAATTTCGGGGACTTTGAAAGTCGTTAAAAATGATTTCGGAGGCTATAGAGATTAATAAATTACTGTGGAGGAAAAAAGATTTTGAAAACATGAGATGCCCAAAAATGATGGGTTTTTTCTGGCAGCATGAGTAAATAAAAGGGGGAAAGTGTAATTACTTTGTAGCAAATGGATCAGGGTGTCGTACGGCGTAGAGATCTACACCGCACGGTACAGATTGGCATACCGCACGGTTTCGAAAGCAATTTTCGGCTGGGAATAATCTCGTAACCGCCATAATTTTCGGCTTTCACGTTCTTCGTTCAAAACTTTATTGATTGGTTACCTCCTTTAAGGCAAAAACCAACTGTCACTTGCCTGAAATCTTCTTCCTCTTCCCAAAATTTCCGATCAAAATCTTTCGTGATTCAAACTCATGGCGAGTAGTAGTGAGGATCGACTGTCACTGTCCGGCGCTGAACCACCGTCGCCGGTACACATGGAGGGAATTTGGCAGCCCAATCAGTTGTGGGTGATGTGACCTCAATGGGTGGTGCTTTCTCAAACCCAGTTGGCTCGGTAGGAGTGAGTCTGAGTGGTAGTGAGCACTGCACGGTGCAAATTGAAAGGGATGGATCCCGTACGGCAACGGTAAGTGGTGAAATACCCCATGTGGCGGTTGCTGGAGGCAGTCCGACGAAGCTGGGTGATGAGACCAATATGGGTGAGGCCCCTGGTTCGATTGGTGGTGGTCCAAGCACCACGGTTGCGGGTGAGTTGCCGGTGAGCGGCGATTTTGATGATCGGCCTACAGGAGGCGACAATGTTGCCATGCAGGGTGGCGAAAGCAGTTCCGGGCCAATGGAGGTTGACGTGCCGGACACGGGTGCACAGGTTTCCGAGGTGGAGATGGACATTGAATGTGTACATGTGATGGTTGAGCAGAGACCCGCCCGGGGAGGGTGTAGACATTGGTACTCATGAGAGTTTAGTACCCAGCGACCTTTTGAGTGCTTCTTTGGTCGTCGAGGTGCCAGTAGGGGGTGAGCGAACGTCAGTGGCTATCCCGGTGATCAGGGGGGACCTGGGGGAGGAGACGGTAACAGTTGAGGAGGCTCGGGCCTCGAGCAGTAGTGGCGAGGAGATGGACGTTAGAGAGGAGGCACACACCGAGGTGCTTAGACCCACCATGACGGCTTCTCGGGTTTTCAGGGGTTTGGCTCAGTCGCTGGGCACAGGGAGTGCTGGTGGTGGGGAGAACTCTAACCCACCGGCTGTTCCTATTGCAGTTGGTTCTTCCTGGGCTCCAGGTTTCTCTTTGGCTGACACACTGGAGGGAGTGAAAGACGAGGACTTGACGCGGATACTTCGGGAGGATCTGGCTTTTTCTACAGTTCTGAGGGAAGAGAGAGTGTCGGAGCACATTTAGGATGTGGTTCTGGAGGAGAGGCATGGAGGAGTTGAGGGTGCAGGAGAGTCATTGTCCTTGGCTGCGGAGGAGGAGATAGCTGAGAGCACCAAGGCCCCGTCTATTCCAGAGACTTACGTGCCACGGGTGCACTTCTTTATACCGCTGGGGTGTGACGTGTACTCACCGGTACACTTGTTGTACTGTGAGACGACCTTGCGGAGGGACCCGGAGACCCATATCTCGGCACGTCCACTGGTATGCATTTCAGTTACTGCATTTTGATCACTGTACTTGCTTTTCATTTATGTATTTGCATGCTTCCATTACTGTTGCCTGAGAGACTTCTATTTGCTTCCTGAATCAGTGACACACCTCCTTGCCTATGTATGGAGGTTCGTCAGACTCCCTTGAGCGTTTTGAGAGTTTGCCAGGGGCAGTGAGAGAGATAGTGGTGGGCACGGGCTTCATGGAGTTTATTCGGCTTCTGGTGCCGACGCGGGCGGACCGCAAGCTGCTGAGGGCTTTGGTTGAGCGTTGGTGGGACACCACCAACACTTTTCACTTAAGGTTTGCTGAGATGACCGTGACGCCATTGGACTTTTCGGCGATCACCGGTCTGAGAGTCGGCGGGGAGCCGATACCGTTTGACTCGGGGCTGTACAGAGACAGAGCAGCCATCAGGTACTTTCTAGGGAGAGAGGTTGGAGAGGGAGAGCCTATGGTGCGGTTTGACCAATTGCCGGCCATATGGGACCACGAGCCAGAGTCGCCGACAGAGGCGGCTCAGATGGTTAGAGCTTACTTGCTGTACTTGTTTGGTGTGTCCCTGTTTCCGAACAGGCGGAGTGGGGTTCACCTGGGTGGCTCCCGACACTGGCAGACTTGAGTAGAGTGTCCAGCTTGGACTTTAGAGGCGCATCACTGTGTAGTCTTTACTGCTTTCTGGGTTTCTGGAGGGTGCTTGAGGTAAGACTTTACATGCTTTCTCTTATTTTCTAGTAGTTTGAGATATCGTCATGTATATTGCTGCTTCTGTTTGCTGACGATGCCTTTAACCATGCAGGTGTGGGCTTATGACGTGCTTGGGATGTATCCGCCGGCCAATAGACATAATAATGAGGCTGTGATCCCCCGAGCGGCGAGGTGGGACCGAGGGCACCGGGGCACTAGCATACATGTGGGAAGGGTGAACTACTTCCGCCGCTTCTTGGACCAGACTGACGGGAGTACGGTATGACTTTGCATTTGTTTTCACATTTGAGCTTTCTGTTCTGTTTTCAGCTTTTCCTGATGAAGTTGAAATTCCTGGCAGGTGAGATGGCATGTCTGGGATGATGTGTCGGACGAGTACTTGCAGAGGAGCGGGAAGGTGACACGGGGACGGGTGCTGCTGGAGTCCCCATATGTTTGGCAGTGGTACCGGGGAGAGAGGGTGCCTCGTCAGTCCCGTAGGTTGGAGCACTTCAGGGGTACCAGGGCGTATTCCCTTTGGCGTATAGCGGTCTGACAAGTACACGCGGGCAGAGATAGAGAGGTACACTGTGCTGGACACTGAGCTTCTTTTCAGCAATTCCTCGGACTGGGAGGCCTTTCTGACTGAGGATTTGGCTAGCTTCTTAGACGTGAAGACACATATAGCAGCCACGGAGACTGCTCTGCCGGTGTTGAGGAGAAAAATAGAGGTTCAGTCAGCTGGAGGGATGATGGGAGTGGTAGACATCCCTTCAGTTGCACCTCCGTTTGACCTTACTTCTGTTCAGGTAACCTGTAAAAGAAAGAAAATACATCTTAGTTTGCATTCTCTTTAAGCATTATTTGAAATACTTGTATAACGCTTTTCATTGTTGTAGACACCCCAATTTTTGGCCCTGCATCTCCCCAATGATGAATAAAGAAAATATGGTAGAATACCTTGAAATGATCGGTCACGCTTTTAAAAATCATTTGAATTTTCAGAAATAAAAGGTAAAGGACCGGACAGCTTTTGACCAGTGACCGGGCAGCTTTACTTCCTTTCAACGACCGGATGGCTTTGACGTCAGGACCTGACGGCTCTCTTTGAGAACCGGCCGGCCCTGTCTGTTATCTGTCTTGTCGGAAAATCTGGGTTCCGAGATTTTTTACAAAGAATATATCCCCGCGTCGGGGAATATCATGATGACAAAAAAATATTTGCCGTGATCCGGTGGATAATCCGAGCGGCTATAAAATCAAAACTCACTCTCTCATTTTGACAATCGGGCTTTACGAGACCAGAGAGTGAAGAAGAAAAAATACGATCGTGCAAAATCCTCCTACTCAACTCCAATCCTCAAAACCACTGATAATCAAACTCAAAACCAATTTCCTTCGGCGTCTGAAATCGACTCAAATCAAGGTATAAGAATTGTATTTTTTTGGGCCGGGTTCACTAACCGTGCTCTTTTGAGGGGTTTCTTCCCGAACTCCGAATAACTCCCGTAGTTATTTTCGGGTCCGAGAAAACTTATTTACAGTAAAAATCCTCCCGAAGTAT